>JAFLJL010002309.1:0-27467 GCA_018398815.1 Conus ventricosus | reverse complement strand
TAGGGAAGATGACAAGCTAAGTCGTCTGTTTGACATGTATATGTAGTTACTGCCTACACGACCCTGTGCAGTCATTACCAGGTGGCGATAGATATTGGGAAGCTACAGGGAAAACTTAAGGAAAAGAGGAAGAAAGATTCATATGTTGAATTAAGAAGTTACTTACACGAACCTTATTGTGTTTCAGCCCTTCACCCTTTTACCCTTCGCCTTCACCCTTCACCTTTCACCCCGTGAGGTGGTTGAAGATGGCCATGGTGTGGGGAACACACCGGTAGGCAGCCCAGGAATTAAGGACTCCAGGGAGAGGAGTCGGGAACTCGTCATCTCTCCAGGGACAGGAGAAGACGAGGGAGAGGAGTTGGAACTCATCTCTCCAGTGACAAGAAGAGTCGAGGAGAGGAGTCGGAAGTCATATCTCCAGGACGGGAGAAATCGAGGGGGCGAGATGATGTCTGAGAGAGACAGGGAATCCTGAAAGGATGAGGCGAGTCGTAATTCGGATGCAGGCATAGCATCAAGAAGTGAGAGAATCATTTATTTTCCTGGTCTGAATTTTGTGGGCCAGTGTTGTGTGAAGGCCGTGACTTTATGAAGTCTTGAGTGAGTTAGTTTGCCTCTCAGTGGAAAGAGAGCTTCATGTATAAAATTTGTTTATAACGTGTTTGATGTGATTTAGTAAAGTGTTTTTCCCGAAGGAGAGGGGGAGAAGAAAAACATTCGGTAGTGCGCCTTTTGGTTGATTGGAAAGATTGCGTGTGCGTATGGAGTAAATGCTGTCATGAATGCGCGTGTGCAAAAGTGACAGTGTGACAGGCCCTTTGCGGTCGGCTGGGCGAAAAGCAACATTGCCAATCGCCCTGTCTACCTTTGCTTTCCTTGGAAACATTAAAGCAAAAGTAAACTCGCTGCGCCGCTAAACAAGAAGAACAACCAAATTGTTGCCTTTGTCTGGCGGCCCGATGATTCTTCTAATTGTTCTGTTTCTTCTCTCTCACTGGTTCAACCACCCTCCGAAGGATTTTCTAAGTGGATGTGAGCAGGTTTGGCGACTTTGCGCAAGCCCGTAGGAGGGAAAAAAAAAAACAAACAAAACGCTGCACAACAGACATGAATTAGGCCTAATCTTGTCCGCTGGGCCTTATGTTGGACTGCTGTCTGACGTAATTATGTGTTCTATGTATGTATTGACTGCTGTCTGACGTAATCATGTGTTCTATGTATGTATTGACTGCTGTCTGACGTAATTATGTGTTCCATGTATGTATTGACTGCTGTCTGACGTAATTATGTGTTCTATGTATGTATTGACTGCTGTCTGACGTAATTATGTGTTCTATTTATGTATTGACTGCTGTCTGCCGTAATTATGTGTTCTATGTATGTATTGACTGCTGTCTGACGTAATTATTTGTTCTATGTATGTATTGACTGCTGTCTGACGTAATTATGTGTTCTATGTATGTATTGACTGCTGTCTGACGTAATTATGTGTTCTATGTATGTATTGACTGCATGCTGTCTGACGTAGTCTTGTGTTCTATGCATGTATTGACTGCTGTATGACGTAGTCATGTGTTTTATGTGTGTCGACTGCTGTCTGACGTTGTCATGTGTTCTATGTATGTATTGACTGCTGTCTGACGTAGTCATGTGCTCTATGTATGCGTTGACTGCTGTCTGACGTAGTCATGTGTTCTATGTATGTATTGACTGCTGTCTGACAGTCATGTGTTCTATGTATACATGCATTGACTGCTGTCTGACGTAGTCATGTGTTCTATGTATGCATTGACTGCTGTCTGACGTAGTCATGTGTTCTATGTATGTATTGACTGCTGTCTGACGTAGTCATGTGTTCTATGTATGCGTTGACTGCTGTCTGACTTTAGTCATGTGTTTTGTATGTATTGACTGCTGTATGACGTATGTCTTTGTGTTTATGTATGTATTGACTGCGTCGAGTTAGTATGTGTTCTATGTATGGTTGACTGCTGTCTGACGTAGTCATGTGTTTATGTATGTATTGACTGCTGTCTGACGTAGTCAGGTGTTTAGTATGCGTTGACTGCTGTCTGACGTAGTCATTGTTTCTATTATGTATTGATGCTGTCTGACGTAGTCATGTGTTCTATGTATGTATTGACTGCTGTATCACGTAGTCATGTGTTCTATGTTGTATTGACTGCTGTCTGAGTAGTCATGTGTTCTATGTATGTATTGACTGCTGTATGACAGTCATGTGTTCTGTGTATGATTGATGCTGTCTGACGTAGTCATGGCTCTATGTATGTATTGACTGCTGACGGTCATGTGTTCTATGTTTTTCATGTTTTGACGTAGTTATGTGTTTATGTATGTATTGATGCTGCCGGGACAGTCATGTGTTCTATGTATATTGACTGCTGTTGACGTGTCATGTATTCTAGTATGTAGTGACTGCTGCCTGACTTTAGTCATGTGTTCTATTATATTGATCCCTGTCTGACGTGTCATGTGTTCTATGTATGCGTTGACTGCTGTTGACGGTCTGTGTTCTATGTATGTTTGACTGCTGCTGACGTAGTCATGTGTCTATGTATGTATTGACTGTTATGAGTAGTCATTGTGTTCTATGTAATCATGTCTGAGTAGTCACGTGTTCTATGTATTTTGGGCTGCTCTGTGACGGTTGTCATGTTTCTATGTTTGCGTTGACTGTCTCTTACTTTGTTTGTGGTCTTTGTCCTACCTTTCTTCTAGTGTCATTGTGTAACAGTTGCTTTCTTCTGCCTCCATTGTGTAACATTGTTGCATTTCTTCTGGTGCCATTTTTGTACATTGTTGCTTTTCTTCTGAGTCCATTGTGTAACTTTGTTGCATTTCTTCTGGTCCATTGTGTACATTGTTGCCTTTCTTCTGCCGCCCATTGTGTAACATTGTTGCATTTCTTCTGCCGCCCAATTGTGTACTTTGTTGCCTTTCTTCTCCCGTCCTTTGTGTAACATTGTTGCTTTCTTCTGCCGTCCATTGTGTAACATTGTTGCCTTTCTTTCTGCCGCCCATTGTGTAACATTGTTGAAATTTTCTTCTCCCGTCCATGTGTAAACATTGTTGCCTTTCTTCTGCCGTCCATTGTGTGACATTGTTGCCTTTCTTCTGCCGCCCATTGTGTAACATTGTTGCCTTTCTTTTGCCGTCCATTGTGTAACATTGTTGCATTTCTTCGCCGTCCATTGTGTAACTTGTTGCCTTTCTTCTGCCGTCCATTGTGTACATTGTTGCTTTCTTCTGCGTCCATTGTGTACATTGTTGCATTTCTTCTGCGTCCATTGTGTAACATTGTTGCATTTTTCTGCTGTCCATTGTGTAACTTTTGTTGCATTTTTCTGCCGTCATTGTGTAACATTGTTGCCTTTCTTCTGCCGTCCATTGTGTAACATTGTTCCCTTTCTTTCCCGTCCATTGTGTACATTGTTCCCTTTCTTCTGCCGTCCATTGTGTAACATTGTTGCATTTCTTCTGCCGTCCTTTTGTGTAACATTGTTGCCTTTCTTCTGCCGTCCATTGTGTAACATTGTTGCCTTTCTTCTGCCGCCCATTGTGAAACATTGTTGCATTTCTTCTGCCGTCCATTGTGTAACTTGTTCCCTTTCTTCTGCCGCCCATTGTGTAACATTGTTGCCTTTCTTCTGCCGCCCATTTGTAACATTGTTGCATTTCTTCTGCCGTCCATTGTGTAACATTGTTGCATTTCTTCTGCCGTCCATTGTGCAACATTGTTGCCTTTCTTCTGCCGTCATTGTGTACATTGTTGCATTTCTTCTGCCGTCCATTGTGTAACATTGTTGCATTTCTTTTGCCGTCCATTGTGTAACATTGTTGCATTTCTTCTGCCGTCCATTGTGTAACATTGTTGCATTTCTTCTGCCGTCATTGTGTAACATTGTTGCCTTTCTTCTACCGTCAGTGTGTGACATTGTTGCCTTTTTATGTTGCCTGTTGTGACTGTTGCTTTTTCATGCTGTCTGCTGTTTGTGACTGTTGCTTTTTCATGCTGTCCGTTGTGATTGTTGCTTTTTCATGCTGTCCGTTGTGATTGTTGCTTTTTCATGCTGTCCGTTGTGATTGTTGCTTTTTTTATGCTGTGTATTGTTTGTGATTGTTGCTTTTTTATGCTGTGTATTGTTTGTGATTGTTGCTTTTTCATGCTGTCCGTTGTTTGTGATTGTTGCTTTTTCATGCTGTCCGTTGTTTGTGATTGTTGCCTTTTATGCTGTCGTTGTTTGTGATTGTTGCTTTTTTCATGCTGTCCGTTGTTTGTGATTGTTGCCTTTTATGCTGTCCGTTGTTTGTGATTGTTGCTTTTTCATGCTGTTCATTGTTTGTGATTGTTGCCTTTTATGCTGTCGTTGTTTGTGATTGTTGCTTTTTCATGTTGCCTATTGTTTGTGATTGTTGTTTTTTTATGCTGTGTATTGTTTGTGATTGTTGCTTTTTTATGCTGTCCATTGTTTGTGGATTGTTGCTTTTTATGCTGTCCATTGTTTGTGATTGTTGCTTTTTTATGCTGTCTATTGTTTGTGATTGTTGCTTTTTCATGCTGTTCATTGTTTGTGATTGTTGCTTTTTCATGCTGTTCATTGTTTGTGATTGTTGCTTTTTCATGCTGTTCATTGTTTGTGATTGTTGCTTTTTCATGCTGTTCATTGTTTGTGATTGTTGCTTTTTCATGCTGTTCATTCTTTGCGTTATTTTCTTTCTTATGCTGTCCATTGTTTGTGATTTTTTTCCATTGCGAAACGAATGTAGCCTAAGTAATTTGATTCAATGCTTGCTTAAATCCAGTCTAAGGATATGTTAAGATTCTGACAATTAGGAAATGATATCTTATTCCTGTTGCACATTACATTAAACATAACGTTTTTGATATGTCCACATAGAACAGAAAGTGTAAAAATTCATTACTGCGTTTGCTATTGCCATGGTTGCTGTACAGTTATTGTTTTACCACATACACACACACACACACACACTCACACTCACACACACACACACACACACACGCGCGCGCGCGCAGGCACACACACATACACTATTTTTAAAAACCCCTTTTAGAGCATTGGGGATAAACAATAACAAGCTTTGTTTTAAAAAAAACAAAACAACAACAACAACAAAAGCACAGTCATTTCAGTTGGCGATTGGACCACTGGTGTAAAATGTTGACGGTGAATATAAAGACATATTATTATTATTATTATATGATGTTGGCATTTGGCGTTGCCTTAGAAAGAAACGGGTCCATCACATTGCCATTCTATTTACTGAGGCTGAAAGATATACCCCCCCCCCCCTCCCCTGCCTGGGAACAGGATGCACGAATTCAAACCAGACTTTAGTTTATGGTATTTTCCTGGAATGAACTCTTTTCAAAGGTCTTCCATTTTGAATTATATTCATTTCCAACCCCCACCCCCTCCCCCTGTTTCATAATCATGACAAATGCGCAACTTTCGTGGAACGTTATAATGTCTACCAACTTTGATAGGTAATTGTGGCTGCCACATCCGAACTTACATAAAGATATGGTCAGGTGGTGATTCGTTTTCTAAATTCAGTTTTAAAATGTCTTTTAATAATTATTGCAATTTTTCAGAGAGCTACCTTTTCTACGGATGTAAATATTTTGCCATTTCTGTTTTACACGTCGACACATTCTATTTTTTTCTGAATGTTTTGCGCCCGGCGTGCGCGCGCGCGCAAAACACACACACACACACACACACACACACACACACACACACACACACACACACACACACACACACACAGAAGAGAGAGAGAGAGAGAGAGAGAGAGGAGAGAGAGAGAGAGAGAGAGAGAGGAGAGAGGAGAGAGAGAGAGAGAGAGAGATTAGAAAAGCAACAACTCGCACAAAACGATCTGTTGTATTGTATTGGAATTCCTTTATAAATAGGCGTCATGATTGTGGGCAGTTGTGCATATATATGTCTAGTCGGCCAAACTGCAACATTTTTTACATCATAAACATAAAAGAGACATGATTGTGGAGGCTTAGAAACTTGTCATTGACTCATACTGCATCGGTATTTCCATCACAATGTTTGAGAAAACATGACTGAGAATTAGAAAAATAGTTAGACTCATCAAAAGTCTTACTTGGAGAATATTTCGACAGGGTCGCCCTGTCTTCATCAGCTCACTGTTGCTGTTGTGGCCGCGAGGCCTGGTGGGGCGACTGTTGTGTGGGGTGAACGGTTGTCAGGATCTGATTGTAGATGGGGGGAAGTTCAAAGCCTTGATCTCTGTTCAGGCTGGGGCGTCTGGTCTTGATTTCGATGGCTTCTTTAACTTTTCTTTTTGTGAGGAGACCAGACGCCCCAGCCTGAACAGAGATCAAGGCTTTGAACTTCCCCCCATCTACAATCAGATCCTGACAACCGTTCACCCCACACAACAGTCGCCCCACCAGGCCTCGCTGCCACAACAGCAACAGTGAGCTGAAGAAGACAGGGCGACCCTGTCGAAATATTCTCCAGAGAACAGGGAAACCTTCATTCTGGGCCACCTTCGCCCTCAAACCAGTTTTCGGGCGAAAGTGGCCCAGAATAAAGGTTTCCCTGTTCTCTGACAAGTAGACTTCAAACTATGTTTTCCTAATCATTTTCGCGCATACAGTCATTTTCAATACTATCATTTTTGCGGAGACAGTCACCAAACTAAACTTGGCTGAGACACTGTGCGAACACCCCTAATTAGAGGGCTTGGGGTTTGTGGCAGGCAGTACCCTGGACGGATCCTATGGCCTGTAATTATGGCGCCATAAGGTAGGGCTGGCGTAACCTGACCGGTGGCGAAGGATTCTTGTGATATTTTCATTTAGACACGGAGCCATAGACATACGTGTTCTGCGTTTCACAAAATACGTCGCACACACACACACACACACACACACAACACACACACACACGTGCAAACGCATGAACGCACGCACGCACACTCACTCACTCACGCACACACACACACACACACACACACACACACACACACACACACACACACACACACACACTATTAAAAAAATGTGTGCCCCTGGTTTACAGTAGCATACCCCTCGCCTACGGTGGCGTGCTCCCTGTTTACATTGCAGGTGTGCCTCCGGCCAAAAAATCATACTGCCGCACTCCCTCCCTACCCCCACTCCTTCTGCCCAGCTTGCTCGATCGCACCATATTACATCAGCCAACACTGCCCGCGTGGCGGCGCTGTCACAGCCTGGCCAATCAGGCGGCCGCTCACGACTAGGTTAACCACACATTCTTCCACTGACTGCCGGGCACCAGGACATGTTTTACTGCGCTGTGGATGTGTAACCGGTTTACTGAAGAACAGAATTGTGTATCTTGAAGGGTTGTTGGCTCGTTGAAGACAATATTGTTGACAAAGATACAGCCAGTTTTAATACGTGTGGCAGAAAGACCTGTGAAGTGACTGTGTGGTGTAGTGAGAAGATATTTACTGGTTTGTGCAGGTTGGTTTTGTTTATATAATATTTTGATCATGGCAGAACAAAGACAGTGGGAGATTTCTAAGCTGACAATACTTGACGAGCATGTTGAGTACCATGCACAATTTGTTAGTGCTTTGGATGAGTTGAGAGCGGCAGCCCATCATCAAGTAAGAAACTACCCGCCTTCCCTAAACCACCAAAAGAAAGCTATCTGATTTGTATGGAGAGCAAGCAAAAAACAAAAGATGGCGCCAGAAGAGCTCCACCAATACTTGAAAACAAAAGAGGTTGATGTGGGAATGACAGTTAGGAAAGAAGTTTTCGTTTTTGGGCAGAGGAAATAACGTCTATTGCTGCTGCTATTGATAAACTGAAGGAGGGGTATAGACAGCTTCAAAGGCAGGAAGCTACAACAATGTGTTTTAACTTGCAATATGGTTGGCTTTTAAACAGACCTTCAAGGCCTTTTCACAAGAAAAAGACATGTGGAGCGCATACTCAAAAATGGGATGAGTGGTTGAAGAGCAATGTAGGGATATCCCCTTCATATTCCCGCAAACTAAGAGAGATTGCTCGTTTGTTGAATCCATATGCTAAAAGGTTTTCTACAGTCAGTCTTTCTTTCATAGAAGTCTACTCTATAGGAAGGATTTGTATTTAATGTTTTCAAGCAGTGAGGAGATTAGAAATTATTGGACTACTCCTGTACAAGAACCAATTCAACTCCAAACACACTCCTCTCAAAGTCCGCAGCAGTGAGAGAGAAAACTACGCCTCTAACCCTAGAGCGGTCAAAGGTCACAGTGGCAAGCCGTTTCTTCAGCGCTCTACCCTAGAGCGGTCAAAGGTCACAGGGGCAAGCCGTTTCTTCAGCGCTCTACCCTAGAGCGGTCAAAGGTCACAGTGGCAAGCCGTTTTCTTCAACGCTCCACCGCTTCACCCTAGAGCGGTCAAAGGTTATCAGCAGTGAGATCAGACTTTTTTTTGCTGCTTTGTCTCTTTGCTGTCTACCGCCCGTTACAAACTTTTAGGCTGCCTTTTTAGGCTCTGCCAAAGCAGTATTTTACTTTAAAAAAACACTAGGTAACTCTGCCAATGCCAGTCCAAGCCTGGATGAAAAAGAGAGGAGGGGTGTGGTATAAACTTTTTTTTTGTGCACTTGGCGGCTGCTTTGAACTTGCAACAAAAGAGCCAATGCATCACAAAAAACGCAAGCATCTGTCTTGCACCAAGTGGTGTTACACATGACAAATAATAAAGCTCTGTGTACACACACACACACTCCCACCCCCAAGTCACCCCAAGTTTCTTAATTAAGTTTTTATTAAGTCACCCCAAGTTCTTAATTAAGTTTTTAATTAATACTTCAAGTTCTTAATAAGTTCTTGATTAAGTTTTTAATTAAGTTCTTGATTAAGTCACCTCAAGATCATAACTAAGTCATCCTTTAAGTACAACCAAGTTCTTATTAAGTTATCTTATAATTATCAAAAAAATACAATCTATGTTTTTATCTTAAATAGTAGATGTCTAATTAGTACACACACGCCTCAAAAAACGTGTCATTGTTGAGGATGTCTTGCTCAGCGTTCTCTGCATAGAATCTTAATGAAGGTCTTACATCCTAAGCAACCGCATTGATTACAATTCTGGTCTATGGAAATGTCTTTTATAGACTCCATGTCTTTATTTATTGACTTTATCATTTTATAATACGCCATGATTTATTTTTATTAAAAAATTTAAAATTAAGTTCTTAAAATATTATTCCATTATAAATGGATCAAAATGATGCTTTGTTATTGGCGGTTTTGGCGTGCTGGTGTCTTTTTCTGCATTTAGTGGCTCAGATTTTTTTGATTTCTTTTGTTTCTGTTGCCATTGTGTATAATTTTATAGCCGTAATAACTGCCCCCAAACAGCAGCAATGGCGCCAAAAATGGCAACAGTTTTAAGTTCAATATTCCATGAAGACTTTGCGGCCCTTGTATCACATTGGGGTTTTTATAGCTGGCATTGAATCAACTTGTTTCTGGCGTTGGCGGTGTTATGTTTTCATGATGTCATATTCTGTAACATTAATTTTTTTTGTCTGTTCCACTCTGCTAATTTTTTTCCTGCTTCAACACGCCCAGGATTTTAATGGTCTCCGCCTGATTCAGCGTTTTTGCTGATTTTCTGGCTTGGTTACTTTCTCCACCTGATTCAATGTTTCCTGATTCTGATGATTTTCCAGCTCGCTCATTTTGAAGGGAAACAAAATCTATATGATTAAAAGTTATTAATCCATGATTAATGGCGATAACAATGTTCCAAATCTGTAGTATAGATCACATCCAGAGACTCTAATGACTTTGTTAAAACTGGATCTTGCGTTAAATCATACGTAAGATCTTGTTCAGAATCAATGGGAGCAAATCTACTGACTAGTTTAGTGTACAAACTAAGAACCGTTTGCCCCACACTTTTCACCATTCTAGACCCTAGCTGCGCTTCATACCTGTTATGATACTTTATAATGTCTTGCGGCGACATCTGTTGAATCTGTTCTATGCTGAATTCAGTTCCGAGGAACTGTTTTGTTTTTCCACACGCTGCCAAAGAATACAACCTCTCCTTTTGGGCATAACAGCTTGGCCATCAACTTGGTCATTCATAAGTTCGGAAGGTTTAGACCGCCTTGTAGCTGTAGTAGATCATCACTGTTCATGTTTTTTATTAATTATAATTATTTTATTTTCTAAAAATGAGCACCGAAAAAACTGTTACCAACCTTGTATACCATTCTGCTGTTATTGGAGGCCTAAGTGTAGGATACTCAATGCTTGGTAAAAGCTTGTTAAGAATTAAACCAGCAGATCTTGGCAAACTAGACTTTGAGGATTCAGCAAAGCTAATTGCTATCATTGCAGCTTCGGTTGCTACGAAAGATTTTCTAGTCAAGCAAGGAATAATTCCAGACAATATAAATATGTAAGAAAAAAATACATTTATAAAAAATGGCTTCACTCGCAATAATGATAGGCGGCGCTGTGGTGAATGCGCTTGCTTTTAGCGGAAGTAATTTCGCATTTAGTAAACTGGCGGGATGACAGCGAGAGAAAAAGACATAACAAAGCTATGGAGGAACTAGCACTGCACAAGACGCCTATGAAAAGCAGAGACTTGAGCAGTTAGATTTTTAATGACACACTGAAAAAACAGGGCATGCAGCTTACACATTTAAAAATGTTGATCAAGCAATAAAACAATATTATCTTGTAACAGCAAACCAATCGAGACATTGCCCCACCAAAATTCAGTGACTTTTATCACCATCAAAAAACAAAAGATTGCAAGAAATCGGGTTTATTGTCGTTGGTATGACCGTCGTGTATTTTGTTGCACATAATATTGGCTGAGTAAAAATGAACAAAATCTATTATTCCCAAAAGGATATTGGAAGGGAATCACAGCAATTAAAAAGCTAAGCCAACAGCGGGAGTCAGTGAACAAACAGCAAAAGAATGGTTATCTAAACAAGCGATTTGGCAAATTTATTTACCTGCCCCTAGACGAATACAGAGACCACACTTTGTGAACGCAATACCGAACGACACCCATCAAATGGATCTTCTATATTTACCCTCTGATACGATTAGACGAAAAAGATTTAAGTACGCACTCACAGTCATTGACATGGCTTCAAGATACAAAGATGCGGAGCCATTAAACAAAAGAGTGCTTCTGCTGTTGCTGTCGCTATACAACTGATATACCAACGAGGGCCACTAACTTATCCTCGCATGATTCAAGTCGATGATGGAAAAGAATTTAAAGGCCAAGTGAATCAATTATTGTTAAAACACAGAGTTACTATTAGAAGAGGCATTCCGGGAGTTCACAGATCACAGGCTTTAGTTGAAAACTTTAACAAACAGTTAGCCGAAAGACTTTTCTCCTACCAGTATCACAGAGAGCTTATTGACAATTCTCGCAACACAGAATGGGTTAGAAGACTGCCCTCAGTTTTGCGCGCAATGAATAATGAAGAATTTAAATAACAGGGCTAAAACCAGTACAAGCAATCAAAAAACAAACAATAAATGTTGCTGAAGACTCCAGTACAACCAGCAAACTATTACCATTTGGTTTAAAAAGTAGGTACTTTATTTACCGGGGAAGCAGAAGGGACACTCGCATCAGGGCAACCGATCCAGTTTGGAGTGTTGATCCATATGAAATAAAAAGAATTGTAAAAATGAATCCGCCCGTGTATTATTTACGAGAAACTGACACAACAAAACAACCAGCTCCTCAAAATCTTTTGTGAAAGAAGAACTGCAGATAATTCCGCCAGACACAGTTCCGCTTTAATTAATTTACGGTTCTCCAGTGCCCAATTGCATATGAAACTCTGATTAACAAACACCCGTTTTGTGTTTGTTCTATCTAATGACTTCTTTGTTACAACAGTTGTGTTGATCTCATGTAGATTAGATCGCAGTTTTACGTTGTCATGATGAAAAGTCTTATTGCCAAATAATGCTTCTTTGTATTGTCATGTGATATGTTTGACTGCACAACGCTGCGAGATATTCCCTTTGCTTCTTAATGATTTTCTCCTGGCTCGAAATACTGTACATTTTTGACCTTAAACCAACAAACTCCTTGATCCACCTTTCCAGATAATTCATCCTTCATCTTTCCTAAAACCTTCTTGTTAAGTAATTGAATGCAAAGGCGAATCTTTAGGGTAATCAGATGCATCATACCATCCCGCATGTCCTTTAGCTACTTCCATTTCCATGTCTTTATAGATGTCTTCAGTAGGAATATCTAAACAAAACTGTCTGTATCTGTGTAAAGTACTTTGGACTCAGGATACGAGGCTTAAAGTAGTCATAAAGAAACTCTAACATCAAAAGCTTGATAATTCTAAAACGTAAACCCAATAAATACGGTTTGTCTAATTTGACTTCTTTTTTTTCATCATTATGCCAAAAAGCTGATCATGAAATCTTCTAAAGTCCTGATAATTAGGTTTTGAAGTTAGCTTAATTGCTTCGTTCTCTTTGGTGACTAATCTGACATCTTTGCGCTTGTGCGGATTCTCCATAGTCTTTCCAAAACAGCTGTTGTCATCAGCTTGAAAAAGTCTTTTTCTGAAGCATCTGTGGATTTAGTTCTGAGATCAGTGTTCTTCATGATGTATGGTTTATGCGATGAACAGCCGTCAACTTCAAACCATGTCTTAAATAAAATTGCAGAGTCTGTAATGACAGACATAATTTTTTTTGCCTCGAAGATTAGCACAAGTTTAGGTGGTTCTCTTGGATCCATCTTTAGACTTTCTGCTGCTAATGGATAGTCATTATGCAGGTCATGGAGTTCATTAGGATATTCTAAGTCAACTTCTAGAATGAAACCACGCTGCTGATTAGGCGTTAAACTGCCCAACCACTTTATGCCTTTTGAATATTATTCGTACCTGTGTACATCTTGAAGTTACGTAATGGAAGTGATTGCGGCCATTGCCCATCCATACAGATTGTTTGCATCTAAATACTGAGATAAGTTAGACCTTTTACTTGGATCATAGCCGTCCAAGTATTTGTTGTTTGCTTTACAGTAATGATGCGACGCCATACTAATTCCTCCACGCAATCCGTTTTCAATCATCTGAAGCATTGGTAAATCTGACAATAAATCAATCTTTACTCAGTAAACTTTAAGAAAGCATCCCAGCTCATCCCGGGCGCAAAATGTAATGCGTGGGATCCAGGCTATAATGTTTCATGCAGGTCTTTCTGTAATTTTCAAAGACGTCCGCCAACAAACATACATCTGCCATTAAATAGGAGTCATGATAGTCTCCCATCGTTTTACAATCTAACTTTTGCCAAGCATCTTGAGCATGCTGGTAATCGGAGTCGCTGATGTCCTTTCCTCTAAGACTAGAAAAGAACGCGCCTTTAGGAGGAAGCGTCTCTTCGTCAAACCTTTCCCAACTGTTCATGTACTCATAAGGGTAAACACCCTTTCTAACAAGCGTTGAGTCAAAATATTCTTCCGTTATTGGGCAGGACTTTAAGGACATAGCCAGTGACTCTAATGAACCCATCATGTGTTGCATAGAGTCATAAAAAGACATGTTATTTAGATTAAAGCACATGTACTTTTCTGATGACTGTGCAATGCATGACACCTGAAGGCATCGTCCACTGCTTTCATTATAAGATGGGAGTCGTAACCTCGCAAGTTATGAAAGAAGATGGGCAGCTTCCATGTCTTTGGTTCAAACTTTAGTTGAAGATTGCATTTACTGTGCGCTGCTCCTCTGAATTTTCCGCTAATGTGATCATGGTCTCTTACTGTTGGATTCGCTGCGTCTGATGAGAGGCCTAAACCGCAAATCCAACAATGTGTGGCTGAGTCATACTGTTGTTGGTCTTCAGGCGTCATCATGATTTCAGATAAATTCAGATTATTAGAACAATCATTACGCACTTGCTGCATGCGCTGTAAAAATCTTCTAGCCGCATCTGTCTCTGTATAATTCTGGTTCTGAATAAACGCCATCCGACCTGACAACGATGAAAGCAAATGAACAAATCTGATGATTACTCATTAAGACTGTTTTTCGAAGTTTTTGTGGTGCTGGCCCTTCATAAGGAACAATAAGCGACTCGAAGTCTGCGTAAACTACGTATGGACTTGTTTGCAGCCGTTTCGAGTTCTTAAAACTAACTTTAGATCCGGGTGGGGGCGTAATTAGTTCTGTATTACAGTCTACAGAACTTTTACAATGTTTCTTATGTTCGCTCGCGGCTTGAACAGATGGCATTCTTGTTAAACATTTTTCTACAGAATTCTTGTTTGCCATGATCTTTTGAAGTATGCTGCATTAGTCTACTCATTGTTCGTATCAATGTGTAATGCGGTAGCCCTGTTGGCGAAGACATTAGGAGTAAGTCAACATGATTTTTGTCTGGTTCGCCTATTGTTGGACTGTTCTTGGACACTTTAATTGGCACCAAATTTGTTTCCTCATCCCATGTGTATACATTAACAGTTATTGGGTTGTTTTGTTCTTCAAACTGATCAATTTGGTCTACACTAACAGGAAAGGATATTCCATTGAAGTTAAGATCTTTGGCGTATTGCCGATAGTTAGTCACTCTCTCTGCGTGTTCGCGGACATGATGCAGCCTTGCAAGAACGCACCACATGAAACATTTGTTGTCTGAATTTTTTATGTTTAAAACTGCTCTCTTTAAAACCAACTCCCGAGGTAGCGGAATGTAAGCCTTGCCTACAATCGGTGCATACTTAGCTGTTTTAATCTAATCTCTAAGACTTCCCTCTGACCAACCAGAGCCTCTCATTTTAGCTTCTTCAGCGCAGCGTCAAACTGTGTAAGCAGTTCGTCTGCCCAACCGGGTGTTAAGTCATTAGAGGAAAGAATAGTCTGTTGTTTAGTCGAGACCCAGACTTCTAGATTTTCTTCATTTATTGTTACATATCGATTAAAACAGCTAACATTACTTTAACTGGCGGGTCTATTGTTAGTTTGCCTGGAACTTGAGAAATAGCATGTACAACGCTTGCCCGCACGTTTTCTGGATTAATAACTTCTAAATCAATATCATTCAGTGCTCTTGATAAACGCTCTCTCTCAAGCATTCCTTCAAACAATTCGTCTTGTCCTTCATATATCTTAGCCATGCTGTCTTTCTTTTTCTAAGCCAAAATATTTATTTAAATTAAAAAAAATACTTAATCAGAATCAATATCGACGGCCTTTTTGCGCTTGGACTCATAAACTAAAGTATAAACACCTTTTGGTGTTGTTAATGTGAGCTGTTTATGTGACCGGACAGAAGTTTACTTCTGCAAATGTGTAATATTCATGCTCTTGAAGAGCATGTTTTGTTTTATTGTGGCTATTTTTATTCTTTTGTGTGTAGTGAGCTGATAAGGGTAGTGTAAGTGCATAGGGATTTCAGTGAATTCTGAGCCTTTGTAGTAGAGCTGATAAGGGTTGTGCAAGTACATAGGGATTTCAGTGATTTCTGATTTTTTGTCAAAAGAGTTATCCGACTTGGTGCCAAGTTTAGCGTTGTTCCAGAATTATTTTTAGAATTCCAATGGATGAGTGGGAATACAGTGGTTGGTTTGTGGATATAATCAGTCTACTTGGCATAATCTCTGTTTAGGAAGGTGCACAAACTACCAGACATTAAGGGATATTTATTCACGGTAATGACAAAGCGGTGATTAATACTGCCATTTACTGAAGCCAGGGCCTATATTCTGCTGCGTATTAGCAGTTGGTGTGAACTGGAGGCATTAATATCAGCCTCCCGCCAGATGCGATCTTTTCCCCCCCCACTGCTTGTCACAGTCAACAAAGGTTTCCCGGGTTCGTCTGATAACGGGAGACCGTTTTATGCGGTTAGCCCAAAGCACCAAGGCAAAGAGGATGCCTGTTCCACACCAGAGAGGTGGCCGGGACAGATAAAAGGGGTGTGGGTCAACACCCTGTCCTGAGGTTGGCTTTGCTAGGTTGGCTGAGGCTTGGCTTTGCTAGGTTGGCTTGGTTGGCTGGTTTTGATTGGTTCGAATAAACGAAAAGTCAAACATCCACACGGTCTTGGGTGATGGACGGATGATTCTCCCCCCTCTACCCTTCACCTCTCACAAAATGGCGCTGCGAGCAGGATGAACGAGTGCCAACCTCAGGACGCGGGATCAGGCCCTTGGATGTGCCACAGCAAGGAAGGTTTTCATTTTTTTATTGAAATTTTGAATTTATGCCTATGGTGCGGTGGGATGGCAGGCCAGATCATTGTTCTGCGAAGGAGCTGACCCTGTAGCTGATTTCAGCATGATGGGAAACTGTCATGGCACAGTGATTAAATGATGTATTTGATTATTGTGAATTGATATGTTTGTTTCTTTTTTTTGATGGAAGGACCACCCTAATATGACCCCCTTTGATCAGCTGAGCTTCAATGTGGACCGACATGGACGGGTCGATGTTGCGCATAATTTAGAAGTTGAAAGATTGATGTTAGGGTGTGGTGTGCACTGAAGGATGTGCACCAGGTGGTGTGTGTGCACTGATGGGTGTGCACCAGGTGAGGTGTGTGTGCACTGATGGATGTGCACCAGGTGGTGTGTGTGCACTGATGGGTGTGCACCAGGTGAGGTGTGTGTGCACTGATGGATGTGCACATTGGATGATCAGTGCCTTGAGCTGTATGGACACGGACCCTGGCCGTGACTACAGGTCATGTGGACACACTGGCCAACACAACAGGTTGCCCCAACTGTTTTCACCATGTGTTAGAAGCTTCAGAATGGAACTACAGGTCATGGGGACACACTGGCCAACACAACAGTTGCCCCAACTGTTTTCACCATGTGTTAGAAGCTTCAGAATGGAAGAATGTTCTGGTCAAAAATTTGAGAATGAAGTATCACCCTGTGGTTGGGAATTTACTGTATTTGCAGTTATAGTTGGAAATTTACATATTTGTAGTTGTTTGAACAAAAGTGGAAGCTAACAGTTGGGGTTTACAGCGTTTGCAGTCAATGGAACGAAGTATTGCCTTATAGTTGGCAACTTAACAGTATTTGCATTTGAACTGCTTGGTGTTCTCCAGTTTGGACATATCGGTGTTCATAATCAAGTGATTATCAGCAAATATGGATTGAACCATGGCTGCACAGTGTTTTTTTGTGAACTGTTGTCTTCAACGCAGTGCTTGACCGGTACAGCAGCCAGGGTGGGGTTTAGATTAGCGGGAAGGAAGAAGGGCTCAGTTGTCATGTAAACCCTCGGTGGAATGTCCTCAGCCATGTTTCTTGTCAGGGGACATAACTCTCCTAAGTGCATGTGGGGGTATCCTGTCTCGGTGATCAGTCTTCTCTTTGATCAGTCACTTTGTGTTCATTGACCTCTTTCTGTAGAGCAGGTTAGGGTCGGTAATTTTTTCCTTTTAAACATTGAATTCCCCGTGGGATGCCGGGGGTCTTTTGTACAAATAGTTCCCCTCCATCTGGACATTCTGTGCTAGTAATGTCCCCTTTTCCTATCGCTCTCAGTAACTCTGTCTCTTCCTTTGCTGTACTGTCGTCTACTGTCCTTTCTGTCTACCATATCTTTTATCTATCTTTTTCCGCAACCTCTTCCCACAAATTTCTGCACTAAACGAAGTCAAGTGAACTGACTGGACTCTCGAGTATAGTGTGAGTATCCGTAACTTTTGTCCCCAGTCGCTCACTACGAGTCATGACTACTATGAATTATGTTGTTTTTTGTCAGTTTTCTTTTGACTGGATTAAGTTTGATGATCCATTTTTTAATGTAGAAATATAAAGGGTGTCTGGAAGTTAGCACCTTGGAAAATGGCTAGAGGACAAGCTAAAGCGATTGAAGATGGCTCTTGACAAAGGGGGGGAGCATTTCCCAGAACGCTGCCTTTGTACAAGACTGGCATAAACAGTCCACTGTGGATCTCCGGGTGGAGATAAAGTGGTGATATGGAACCAGGTACTAGGTGGGATAGGAAGGTTTAAAAACCTTTCTGGGAAAAGGGATGAATTAAGTGTGGCTAGGCTGGCCCTTACACCATAAACCATGGGCTGGTTTGGATGGGTAAGAGGAGGAGACTAGTGTGGAAATCAGGAGATTTCTTTTCATCACTTTCCCCACGCCCCAAGAAGTCTCTCCACAGGTCTGCAAGGCAGAACAAAGGTGTGAGAACGTTTCTAACATAAACGTAAGAGTCCGGGACTGATCGCTCTTTGCTAGTCTGGTAATGACTGCCATGGTTCATGAGAGTTTTTTTTCTCAGTGAAGTTTCTTTTTTGGACGGAAATGAGTTTTAATGATTTGTGTTTTTAATGTGTGAGGAAGATTTTTTTTGCACTGTGGTTGAAACAAATCGTGTTTTATCCTTGATAGAAGTCCCTTGCTTATTGACATTCTGCTGGACATAATGTAGGCCATGTCGCGGTAGACTTTTTTTTTGTGTTTGAAAGATCATGAATTTGCACTATGAAGGAAAGCACTCGCTGCAGAGCGAAAGGCATGGTACATGTGCAAATAGGGTGAATTCATTAGCGCTATGTTCGCTGCTTTTGATGGAGCTATAACAGAGTGGTACGTGTGTTGTTTTGGGTTTTGTATAAAGCAGCAGGGAGTTTCTTTGTTTTTTGTACTCAGAATGTGCGCTGTTTGAAAAAGGTATTTTTGTGGAACACTATTTCTCTTCACTTCAGCCAATTAGGCAGACACGTGTAATTTTTTTCGGTTGATTGAAGTCTGCATGTGCGAGAGTAATTTGGTGACCGTACCTTGGATAACAAATGTATTTTGGTCAATCATGTACATTTTTTGTGTGTATTCTAATGCATCCTTGTTGTCAACAATAGCATGAACTTTGTTGTGTGTAACGTAGTTTGTCAAATTGTGTGGTCGTTGATTTTACGTGACTCAAAAGTGAGATTTTTTTAAAAATTAGGCATTAAGAGATCATGCAACAACGTGCTGACACAGTATGACTGCGTTGTTTTGCCTCAGTCAAAGTGGTGTTGCTGTTTGCTGGCGAAGCGCGCACTCAACCTCCCCACGAGAGGGGTGGAAGGCAGTCATGCCAACCCAGTGGGTTTGGGGGGACATGTGGAGTGTCTGAGAGTGGCTCACAGAAAAGCAGGGAGCAACTCCACATCCATGCTTCTAGGAGGAAGGCCAGGCATGAAATTTGTCAGTGGAAGTGAATGTAGCATGTTAGGATAGGCATGCACCTCCTCCATCTTTTGGAATCTTTTGTTTCTTTTTTTGGGTTCTTTTTTTGACATGGCATATGAATATATTCAGCCAAGTGGACACTTTTTTGTTGGAAAGGTTTTTGTTGGGTTGGTTGATAATGCTTCCAACGTGGCTGAAGGCAGTTCATTTGCGTGTAGTGCTGCAGATGTTTGTTGAACATGAATTTCGTTTTTGAAGGTTTTGTGAAGAAATGTTGGTTGCATCTGTGTATTCAATGTGGACATTTAATGGGGTATGAAGCACTACCTTTTTTAAAAAAAAAAGTTGTCTTGCATCCCGGTATGTAAGAATGAAGATTGACAGATGCTGAGTCAAGACAGTATAGGCAATAAATGGCCGTACTGCCCCTGAATACTTTGTTGGGAAAGATGCATTTTCCAGATTTACTTTAAAAAGGAAGATCTGAAAAATGACAGACTTGAGGGCTACAAGTGAAACATGGACTCTTGTTGGGAAAAAGGTGAACTCGATGTCCTACTGAATGCGATGCCAGTTTAGGAGGCGACAGAAAAGCGCGAGATTGGCACTTTTAAGTCCCAGGGAGGTGTTTTGGTGTTGTACGCCCAGGCCCGATTGGTTTTGTAAACTGCTGTCCCCCCGTTCTCTTGGTCTGTATGACTGCGATTTGTTTTTTTTGTTGTACTATATTGATCTTTTGATGAACCATTTGGCATGTTTGATTTTGCTATGTGTGCTGATATGTTTTTTGTGTGTGTTGAATTCTAACGGAATCTACCTTGTCGGTTTAAGTGCTGTCACACTGTTGGTGGTAATTTTTGCTTGACAATTGACCTGTTGAGGGTTATATTGTCGCCAAGGATTTTTACGTATTTTTGTGTGCAAACGGCATGCTATACTATAGGCAAAGTTATGGGACCATAACTGTCAGCAGGGGAGATTGTGACCGGACAGAAGTTTACTTCTGCAAATGTGTAATATTCATGCTCTTGAAGAGCATGTTTTGTTTTATTGTGGCTATTTTTATTCTTTTGTGTGTAGTTGAGCTGATAAGGGTAGTGTAAGTGCATAGGGATTTCAGTGAATTCTGAGCCTTTTGTAGTAGAGCTGATAAGGGTTGTGCAAGTACATAGGATTTCAGTGATTTCTGATCTTTTGTCAAAAGAGTTATCCGACTTGGTGCCAAGTTTAGCGTTGTTCCAGAATTATCTTTAGAATTCCAATGGATGAGTAGAAATACAGTGGTTGGTTTTTTGGATATAATCAGTCTACTTGGCATAATCTCTGTTTAGGAAGGTGCACAAACTACCAGACATTAATGGATATTTATTCACGGTAATGACAAAGCGGGGATTAATACTGCCATTTACTGAAGCTCAGGGCCTATATTCTGCTGCGTATTAGCAGTTGGTGTGAACTGGAGGGATTAATATCAGCCTCCCGCCAGATGCGATCTTTTCCCCCACTGCTTGTCACAGTCAACAAAGGGTTTGCCGGTTCGTCTGATAACGGGAGACCGGTTTTATGCCCGGTTAGCCAAAGCACCAAGGCAAAGAGGATGCCTGTTTCCACACCAGAGAGGTGGCCGGGACAGATGAAAGGGTGTGGGTCAACACCCTGTCCTGAGGTTGGCTTTGCTAGGTTGGCTGAGGCTTGGCTTTGCTAGGTTGGCTTGGTTGGCTGGTTTTGATTGGTTCGAATAAACGAAAAGTCAAACATCCACACGGTCTTGGGTGATGGACGGATGATTTCTCCCCCTCTACCCTTGACCTCTCACATTTAGAACAGAGTTTAATGTCTCGTTTACTTTTTTTAAGCATTCCTTTTTTATCTGCTCGGGGTCTGGCTGTTGAGAAAACTTGCCCTCGCCTTTCTTTGAAGATCAAACTTTTGTCTTTTGTAGTCATCAAAATCAGCCTGTAAACGATTAAATTCTTCATCCGTGATGTTTGAGTCAACTAGCGCTTTATTTATTGTCAGTTTAAACGAGCTAAGTTTAGCTGTTATTAGTTGAACCATAGCTGTGTGCTTTTGGAGTTTAGTTTTTATTTTTTTGCTGGCGGCACCTACAGCTAATGAACACAGGCCAAGAGCTAAAGACAAACCTCCTAGAGGTAAAGCTGCCGGTGCACCTACGCCTGTTGCTAAGAGACCAACACTCGTTCCTGCTGATAGAGCACTTATAGTCGATGCTCCAGTATTAACATAGGTAACAGCATTAAAGACAGCAGAATACCTTCGTTTGGTTTTGCTGTATTTTGAAAGGTCCTGCTCTAGTTTTTGTTGCATTTGTGTAATGTTTGTTAATCTGAAGGTTTTTACTTCAGGGGTTTCTATAACAGCAGAATTGCCTGCTATCCCTTCTTTTAGCGGCGCTGTAGGCACATTTGGATAAACCTGAACAGACATGCTTTTTATAAAATGAAAAAAATAATTTAGTATACTACATCTTTAAATCTGTTATCTTCAATATTTAGCTGTGCATCATATAATAAAAACAAATGTACATTAAGCGGTTTAACAGCCTCTTTTTCTTTATCAATTTGAATGTTTATTATGTCTCTAACATCTCTCCCACTTCCATGCAACTGATTATCCTCTGTTGACCTTAGGTCAATCCATAAACCGTATTTTGATGTTAAATAATCATCAAGCCCAACACTGTGAAGGTGTAGATCTTAGACGCAAGGTCTGCTGTTGGACTTCTACCCCTCCCACCCCCAAACAATTTTCTTATTTCGCCAAAATGATGATAAGGCCTAAGTCCGCTAGCATAGATTTGGTTAGGACTACCATCAATCGAACATTGTACTTTCGTTATTTTTGGATTAAAAACTTTTCACTTGCTCTTGCGAATGGTTCTTCATCTTCGCACAGCAATAAAATACCTTTAAGCGATTTTACTGCGACACTAAGATTAAAATTCCATATAGCGTCTGCCCTGCTTTTAGGATATGTTGAATGATGGCGCACTGCTTCGTAATATATTACTAATGACTCATATTGGTGCCCAATCAGCCTTGCTAAATTAGAGTTGCTAACAACATCAAACTCTAACGAGATGTCAGAAATGCTGTACTTTGCTTCGGTGTCTGATGATCTGATAACACGTTTGTAGTCATTAAAAGTTAGTTCGTATGACAATCTGTCTTTTAATACCCTTGAAGGTATGGGGCATGCGCTTTTAACAACTCAAAATCTAAAGGAATGGAAAAGCGATTTCCAAACGCATAACTTACAGCTAAAGACTTTTTGCTGCTTTTATCACCTGAGGCGAGTTCGGCGCCTATTCTAAGTTTTAGTGCTTCTTCATTACCAATTCCTTTGAAACGCAAGATCTTCCCTTTCATTCGCGGTTAGCCATAGATCGAATAGGTTAAAAATATGTCTGCATTGTTTAAAGAAATACTTCTTTCCCTCAAGTTTTACAGAAATTTTCTTAACAATTGCCCGCCCAGATTCTGAACAACTGTTCTGGTTGGGTCTGTTGTTGAATCGAGTTCTATTTTGAAAGTAAGCCGTGCAGAGCCCGGCACAATCAAATCATCCGCTCCTAAGTCTGGAAATCTGACAGTAAGAATTTGATCTGCATCAATAGTAGATGGATTATTTGGGACAGTAATATTCCGTTTATTTCCCTTCACGCCATGGGTTCTTTCAGCTTTCTATGCGGGTTAAGAATCGAGCCATATGATTGTGGCATTTTTTATAAAACAAAATAAAAAAGTTAATTATTTAAAAACATGGCAGGCATTGAGGATGAAGATTATGATGTTTTAGATTCTGGAGACGACATGAGTGAAATGACTCCTTTGGTACAACATCGCTCGGGGCCCTCTTTGCGGCGTGAATTAACAGAAAGTAAGGTCAGATCATTATACCAAAGTTTAGGTCAAGAACCTCCCGAATTTTAGACCCTAATGATTTTGAAGTAAAAAATGACCATTTGTTTGTGAAAAAAAGATCAAGGAGAACTTGTTCAGCTTACAACTAAAAAAGACCCATCAAAGTTTTAGCCGTGGGTTCAATTAGAAATAGACTCCCTGCGAGCGTACAAAATCGCCTTGGCCTTGTTAGGCCAAAATTAAGGGCGGAGGCAGTTTCTAAACTTCAAAACACACTGCAAGAACTCCCGACAGATAACCAAATGCAAAACATGGAACTTAAAGAATTAAATCAATCAGCAGGTGAATTAATAAATGTAATAGAAGCAGAAACCAGTTTTTCAGAAGAAACAGCATTAAAGACTATACACGACTCACCGCTACCCATGCGAGAAATAACGGCCCTTGATCATGCTTTAAGAACCATTAGAGGCGAATTAACAAACAATTTAGCAAAACTAGGTGAACTAGATGGGCATATAAAAAGAGAAAAAAAAAAACTCGTTGAGGCTGATGACGCCAACTTAGGACCTGATATTAAAGAAAGAATAACCCAAAGACTAAAAGATCTTGAACAAGAGAGATCAGCAAGACTAGAAGTGACGACTACTAACCGAGACCAATTACGAACTCAAGTGAACAGAATAAGAGAAACTATCGAAAAAATTTTATATGAAGACACGACGCTAGCAGAACGAATACGAACACTGTTTAGAGAGCATGGAGTCACATTGGCAAGCGTTATAACAGCCTTAGGATTTGCAATAAGTACACTGGTGATGGCTATTACAGGCAGCGGTGGAGGTCAAAGTTCATTACCTCCGCCGCCATCACCTCCGCCTGATAAATCATGGGTAAAAAAACAGCTTGATCATCTTGCAAGTTTATTAAAAAAATTAGCCGGTAAAGCCGTGGACGCTTTACCAGGAATATTGGGGAGTATTGTCAGCTGGCTTTTGTCTACTGCAAGCAAAGTAGTTGGCTTTATGGCCGAGCACTTATGGACATTAGTTCTCGTAATAGTTGGGTTACTATTTAGTAAGATAAAGACCAAGTAATCCTATGCCAGTTAATCCAAGAACAAGCGCTGTCTTTTCATATTCATGGTCATCGCGAACAGAGTCCGCGAGCTTTGCTGAGTCTTCAATGACTTTGGGGTTTGGACTTCGGGAATTAGATGACTTAATCTTGGGCGTTCTTTTATTGTTTGTAATATTACTGGCTCAGAATTTATGTCGTTTTTCCCAACCTTCTGTTCATTGCCTGCTATAAGAATTTCATTATTATAGTTTATTATTGTACCTATCTGGAGTCTGAGGTCAAAGGCAGCATGTATAAACCAGTGCCAACAGCAAAGTCTACTTTCGATCTTGCGTATTGTAAAACATTTTGGTACCTTTTAATCTTGAAGGTAAATCAACTGTAGAATAATGGCGTCCTCTAAATTTGCTAAGTATTGTTTTTGCGCGTCAAAGCCAGTAGAAGGATCAGTTATGCTTGATCTTGCCTGTGCTTGTGAACCTAGCAAACACCAAACGTAAGTACGAATAGAGTCGTTTATTCGTTCTATTCCCGCCCTAGTTAGGCCCTTAGAAGTGTCTAAGATAAATGTTGTCCATGCTGTTTTATGCTCTTGCTGTAGGGACCCAGGCTGAACAGTTATGCCTGAAAGAAAGATTTGAAAGGGATGCCAGTCATAGTTTACTTTCTGTGCGTGCCCCGAAAATAAAGGTCGCCTAGGCCATGATTATGATCCAACTTTTGTCTAAATCCTGTCTTGATGTTAATATTGAATTCGTTACAAATCCTTTCAAAAGCCTTCATGTCTATTATGTTGCTGAGTGGATTAAACGGTTTGTCATTTGGCAATGGCGCTTGCAATTCAGTCAAAATACGTCTGAAGGTGTAATAGAAATGAAATCTGTACACTGACCTCACCAAAGGATCATGGTGATTTAAATGATCAGCATACGACACTCCACACCCAGTTGATGCGCAAAACACAGCAAAGTTTAATGGTTCTGATAAAACTGCATCGGATGACTAAACCACGCTTTCTTGATGTGGTCGTTTTCAATAGGGGGGTTAAGATAGCTCTTCAATGGAGTACTCACCTTTTTATGAAAAAGAGGCATTTCTGGGTCACAGCTTTGTCAAGAGTATCAGTTGCTATATTTTTAAAGATTGTAGTGCGGCCCAACAGAATATTTGCACCAGTATATTTGAATGCGCTCATTTTTAAATTTGTTTTAAAAAAATGTTTGTAACAATAACAACCCAAGACCGTCCTTCGTTTTTAGAACATGCTATTGATAACGAATGCGGAGCCAAAATGGTTGCACTTCATGAAATATTTTACAAAGTCGTATGGTTTAATATAAGTGAATCGAAAGAAGAATAATAAGATTCAAAAAAAAACAAAACGGGGTCAAAGTTAGCGAGTTAACAATACCTGATGGTTATTACGGGTTTTGCTCACAAAAAGAAGCAATGAGTAACTTTGACATTACTCTCAAACTTAACAATTTCAAATCTAAAAACAATGTTAACATTCAAGCCTGAAGAAGAAGGAGATTAACTATTTTGATAAAGAGCTAGCTAAAATGTTAGGCTTTACAGCTAACAATTATAGATTTAGAGTTACCCCAACCAAAACTACTTATGGGAAAGTCCGCTCGATCTTGCTTACATTCATTACTCTATGTTCATTTGGATGAGCTGAGGCACTGATAAAAACTTATATGATGGAAGGCCCTCAACTGTTTTAAGAGCTCTGCCGTCAGGGAAAGCTGCATATTGCGATTATGAAATTATACAATTCCCTAATTTACAGTTTAAAAGATTAGTTTTGGGGGGGTCGGATCATTTAATAAAAAATTGCAGACAAAACAGGGAAAGTCGTAAAATGTGATAACCTGCACTTTGTTTTGGAAATAAAATAATAAACTGTACTAAAAAATGTCGGGGGGCAGGAAGAACCAGGTTACTTGGGCGCCTGTAAGGTGTATAACTTTAGAATTAAAAGACCTTGCAGACGTTGCGGACTTTGAACAGAATGGTGAGATAGGCGCTTTGTATGGTTTTGAGTACACTAAAGATGGTGTTTATAAACGTAAAGAGGTTGGCGACAACAAAATTTCCTAAACTAGAACAACTGCGCAATCTAGAGGCAAATAATGTTGGCCAGTAGAATATAAAATAGTTCGAAAACCTGCCCTCAAATGGCTTTAGAACCATATTTAGAATGGAAATAAAATTTGAATTCATAAGCCCATTTACATTTTTTGGCCGTCAAAAAAGTTTCAGAAAAGCATTCAACTCGGGCCCCTTTACATGAAAAGTCTTATGCCAGATGACAATAGTGGGAAAGAGATTGAAATAAAGCCGTATGGGAAAAAACAGTACATCCTCCCAGAAGAGAAGCGGTTTTAAAAGATGCTTCTACAAAATTACAGTTCATGCCGCAAGAAATTAGGGACACGTTCACAATAAAAATTTGAAATTTTTTGTCTTAAAAGATAAGGAGAGGGATGGGTTGTGGGCGTTTAGTGACGTTTCCCTTTTTTAAAGGGAAATTTTAATTAGCTGGCAAAACTTAGACGTTGACAGTCTTAAAGTTACTGTTGTCATTCTTCACAATGGTGAGGATATTAAGGTCATAACAACAAGCAAAAAAAATCAATATTAGTCTAAATAGAAACAATCTTACGCACTGAATTGGATTAATCTTACACACTTAGGCCTTATAGGATTTTATTATACTGAACAAGTTTAACAGAGGGTATGATAAAAAACAATAACCGGATTAGATTAAGTTCTGTTATAAAACTATGGAGCAGTTAAACTTTATGACAAAAATCCTCAAATTTCTCATTTATTTGTGGGCAGACTGGTTGTGGAAAAAAACAATATTTATCCTCGACCTGTTACAAACGTTTATCGTTATAATTTTAATTCATATATGTGGTTTTCTGTCCAACACTTAAATTTGGGAAAAACGCATATCTAAATAGAAGGTTTATATGGACGATGATGACATATATTTAGTTGATCCTAGCAATAAAATGAGTGAGTGTTTAGAACAGTTTTTTTTTTGACTGTTTGAAGGAACGCAGACACTATTTATTATAGATGACTGTTCGGGAGAAAGAGCATATTAAAAAGGAAACACTTTGTCGAAATAGCTTTCGCGGAAACTCTGGAAAGTTGTGGATTTATGCAAAAATAAACTCATTTTAAAGCTTTAGAGACAGTTAAAGCTGTAGTGTTACATCAGCCCTTTTTGGAAATG
>JAFLJL010002308.1:0-26701 GCA_018398815.1 Conus ventricosus | reverse complement strand
AAAAAATTTTGGGGGAGATCCCAGGGCAGTTCCGCTCCCAAAGGGCGGGTGCCTGACCCCCTAGAGGGACACCGCCTCCGGAAAAGGGGGAAGCCAAAAAGGCCCCCGAGCCCGGGAAGGAAAAAGCCCCCGGGCGACACCCCTCTTCCTCTCCTCAGAACCACCAGGTCGGACCCACAGCCCGAGGCGTGGCCCCCCTTGGCGAAGGGGTCCGGCGAAAGCCCAGGGTGCCTGGATGGCTGATTCCCCAGACACTCCGGGGAGGGTTCAGTCACCGGGTGGGCCGAGGGGGCCTGGGAGGAAGAGGCCAGCACTGGTGGAGGGCTGGGCATAAAACCCGGCCACCAGGAAAACCCCGGAGCAGGGGGCATAGAGGGCAAAATCATCTACAAACAATGAGCACTCAGATCCTGCTGAACTGAATTGACAATGTTGTTGTGTTATGCTAAAGAGGGCAGAAGACAGGGTTCCTTTGGAACACCCAAATCCTGTTTATGAACCATCAGCGTGAGTGGTCCATCCCGTCTTGAAAGTGGCATTCTGCCAAAAATATTTCACTAAAAGTGGAAGATGACCCCCAAAAAACAAAGAAACCACCAAAGAAACCCCCAAAACTCATAACAACACCACCAATAATAATGATAAACGAAGATGATAACAAAATGCTGATAATAATTACCATGAAAATGAAAAATGATGATCAGATGATACACCCATTTCTTGAGTGCTTTAAATTCTGATGTCTGAAAGCACTTCAAAATGAAAAAGGCCCAAAACCTTGTATGTGAACTCAGACACAAAACACACGACATGGATGTCTTGTGCTCCCCCCCCCTCCCTACCCCCAAATTTTCCCCTCCACCTTCCTCCACACAAAAACCCACAGGGATACCATCCATCTCTATACCCCTCACCTCGTCATGACCACCAAGCAAAGTGCCAGGTTAACCCTGTAAACTCAACGTTTACCAGTAATTTGGAACTTGAAGAACAAGGGGCAGAGCTTGCCACAGATACAAGTTTGAGTTCAAAGGTGTGAGGGCATATGTGTGTGTGTGGTGTGTGTGTGTGTGTGTGGTTGTGTGGTGTGTGTGTGTGTGTGTGTGTGTTGTATGTGTTGTTGCAGTGTGTGTTTGTGTTGTGTTGTGGTGTGGTGTGGTGTGGTGTGGTGTGGTGTGGGTGGTGTGGTGTGGTGGGGTTTGGGGTGTGTGTGTGGTGTGTGGGGTGCGTGTGTAGCAATTGCACAGATTCCCACAGATAACAAGTTTGAGTTACTGAGAGTGGGGTGTGGGTGTGTGTGTGTGTGTGTGTGTGTGGTGTGTGTGTGTGTTGGTGTGTGTGTGTGGGTGTGTTGCTCTGCTAGAATTATTATGTTTTCAGATAATTAGTAAAAGAAAACAAATTTTCTGTAAAATCATACAAGCAATATAATCATTAGTTCAAAATAAAGAAAATAGTGTCACCTGTTAATAGACCTAAAGGTTTAAAGATAATGCTACCAAACAACAATTACCTTTTTCGCATAAAAAATACAAAATGCATGTTATTTATGACAAACACATTCTGTCACCATGCAAACCATTTGTTTCCATTAAAATTTTTTTTAAAACCCAGGCTTAAACACACCTGGAATGGAATGATAGATTTTGTGTCTTTTTGTTTAAATATAAATCAAGTCTGCATGTTTCAAATGAACAAGTCAAGAAAACTTAACAGACGGCACATATATAAAAAATTTAAACATTTTAAACACATCTGAAAGCCATCAAGAAATGGTTTCTTGTATAAAATGTTCCAATACAAAATGGAAACAAAGTAGTGCTAACATCTATTCTCAGTCAGTGGTTTAGTTGCCTTTCTTTCCTTTTATCTTTTTTTCTGTATTCTTAATAATATGAAAAGCAAATACTAATAATTAAAACACAGTATCTGAAATTAAACAAATATTTTAAGTGCACTTGCCTCTTTTTAACAATCGACTGTTTGACAATCATTTTGTGAAATTATCTCAATTTTTGCACCTCATCGTGATTCAGAACTCAACAAAATCATGTTGGTTTATTATAATTTATATGCACTACAAACAACTGCAGACATTTTCATAAATTCCAAATTGATGGTCTGTCAAACACTAAGATCTTGGCCCTTTTTTAAATGTTTGCAAATTTTCATTATCAGTCCTCAATTTCAAAAAAAAATTACTGCAGCTTCGCCACTAATTTAAAAAACCCATGAAGTGACAAGAGTTGACAACTTGACCAAAGTCTTTCCCCATAATGAAATCTTTTATCACATACACACAAAAAGTCATGACAAAACAGCTCCATGATGACTGACTTCCTCATTAGTACAATAGTAATATAGTAATCTGTCATTTGTGTGAAAGGCACACAGACTGACAGAGACTGCTGTATCTGCTGCCTACAAAAACTTTGGTATTGCAATTTCACCAACTGATCAACTATCCTATCAAATGTTTGCATTTTCACTCTGAATTTGAGAACTCTGTTCCAAAATTTTGCCAAATCATTGTTTGATTCCAGCGATGGCTGAAGTATGTGATGCCTACATGACTTTGTGTGTGTGTGTGTGTGTGGGGTTGTGTGGTGTGTGTGTGGGGTGTGTGTGTGTGTGTGTGTGTGTGTGTGTGGGGTGTGTGTCATTCTTTTACGCTTTCCACTAATCGGATATTAGACGATAAAATGCCCTTGTGCTTCTGATGTGAATAAAGGGAACTCAGGCAGTACCTTTCTGCATGGATCCCAATGTTCAAGCTCCCTACATGGATTAAGTACATGTATCCCATCTCTCGCAGTACACACAGACAAGTATCCTGTCAAATTTGGATTAAACTCACCTTATAAGATATTTACTGAAGAGACAATGTACAGTCATAAAAACATTTAACAACACCACAAAACTCTGAAGACAGACATGTGGCAACCCAAACCCTTTCAAATGTACAGGTAGAAACACATAGAAGTTAGAAACACTTGTAAATCTGCAATGTAAAACACAATGTACAATCAGGAAAATGCTACCACCACCACACCCTGAAGACAGACAAATGTACAGGTAGGAACACATAGAAGTTAGAACACTACTAAATCTGCAATGTAAACACAATGTACAATCAGGAAAATAGCTACCACCACCAAACCCGAAGTTGGCTGAAGTCAGACAGGGAACATGAAGCTTGAGAAACCACTTTCTGCTGACAGTATCATGTCCGGAAAAAACAACAACAACAAAACAAACAAACAACAAAACTGATTGTGAAATAGATCGATTGTGATATTTACCAACGGCGCATTATACAACGGTGAGTATGGTGGAGAGGATACAGGTAAGGGGATGACAATGATCAATTCAAGCTTGGGATGGTGGACATGGAAAGTGTGTAAATTGGGCTCAATACCATTTTTCTTTCCTCGGGACCTGGATTCATGCCACAGACACTGAAGAGGTGGGTTTGGGGTGAAGGTAAATACCTGGTAACTTCTGCACTGTGTGCTCTGATATCCTGTCATGATTAAACAATGCTACAAAAACAGGCTGGGAATTGACTGAAAGGAAAAATCGAAATCTAGGGGGGTCCGGGGGCATGCCCCCGGAAAATTTTTTTTTTCAAGATCAAAATCTGTGCAATCTGGGCTATCCTGATTTCATTTTATGGATTTAAGAACATAAAAAAAAGGGAAGTAAATTACATTAAAACAAAACAAAAACATTTTCACACAAAATGTTTTTATTCAGTTCTATGATTTTATCTCCAGCTGACTACAAAGATCACACAGGCTCAAAAAAACAAACAAAACAAACAACAAAAACAAACAACAATAAACCCAAACCCCAAACCCAATCCAAACAATCCCCAAAAAAAACCCAAACCCAACCAACTGGTAAACCCAACCAAACAAGAAACACCCCCACACACACAAAAGAAAAGTTAAGCCTGCACACATTCACTTGGAACTGGTTACAGACACTGGCACCAGGCATTACCTCTAGAGCTGAGGCAAGCATCTCTGAAGAGAAAACAGGAAGGTATTTGAGTTTACTGCTGGGGAAAGACTGTCAACCAAGCAGCTCTCCTGTTTACTGCTGTCACTGAAAATGGCACCAAGCAGCTCCCCTGTTTACTGCTGTCACTGAGAAGACTGTCACCCAAGCAGCTCCCCTGTTTACTGCTGTCAGAAAAGACTGTCACACAGCAGCCCCCTGTTTACTGCTGCACTGAGAAGAATGTCACACAAGCAGCTCCCGTTTACTGCTGTCACTGAGAAGAAGGTCACACAAGCAGCCCCCTTGTTTACTGCTGTCACTGAGAAGAATGTCACACAAGCAGCTCCCCTGTTTACTGCTGTCATGAGAAAATGTCACACAAGCAGCTCCCCTGTTTACTGCTGTCATTTGAAAGAATGTCACACAAGCAGCTCCCCTTTTTACTGCTGTCACTGAGAGAATGTCACACAAGCAGTCCCCTGTTTACTGCTGTCACTGAGAAGAATGTCACACAAGCAGTTCCTCAGCGCCCAACAACGTTTCCAGTGTTGGTTTGAGAAGCTTAAATCACACATCAATAATAGTAACATGAGTTCGTTTTCTGCCAAAGATTATAAACACTGATAAAAATAAATCCATTGACAAAATCATGGTGATAATGAAACCACAGTTTTGCTGTTGTTTTTAACTCACACTTTACTCTAAGTAATAGTCAATAGTAAGACTATCAACAGACACCATTCTGCCTGAGAAGATTGTAATCACTGATTAATATGGTAAAAAAAAATTACTGATAAAAAATGGTAAAAATCACACCAGTCTTGCTGAAGTTTTTGAGATCACATTTCTGTGACTGATAGTGTCACTATAAATACCAGTGCACTATTCCTATTTCTTCAGAAAATATGCAGTGTCTTCTAAACCCCTTTTTCACTGCAGGTGCAGCTGGCTCTGGCAGACTGATGGTTTCCAAAATTTCTAATTCTTCATGCTGCTGTTTTCTCTCTGTGGCTCTGTTGAGATACTTGCACTACAACCCCCCGATGTACATATGTCTCCTCTGCTTTCCTCCTCCTCTGGTTCTTCTGTTCTAGTCTTCTCCAGCCCTTCCATTCTCTTCTTTTTTTCTCAGGCTCCGAAGAACTTTTGGTCTTTGCTGGTCTTTTACTGCTGTGGTGCTTTCTCTCTGCCCTGCTCCAAATCTTTTGCTTCTCTGCTGTTTTTGTTGGGGGGTTCTGTACAGGTGCGCCAAGACTAACTCTATTTTCCATTGATGCCTGCCTTTTGTCTTCCTTCCTCTGTACATTGCTTGTCCATGCTTTCTGCATCTTGTCGCAAAGCGTTTAGGAACTGGCTCTTGAACGGGGTTTTTGCTGCAGAGAAAAACTCAACTGAAGTAGTCTTTCTTGCTTCCAGACTGTATCTCACTGTCTGAATGGCAGCGTATGTCTTGTGTCCTCCTGCTCCCTGCCAGCATTCAAGATCTCCCCCATGGTACTGAAGGATGCCTCCACAGCTGGCCCATGAAAAGCACTCAGCAATTTCTTGGAAATTGCTGTCAGCAGGGGGATTCAACCCCTATCGATCTGACCCCAAAACACATCAATGGGTTTTTCCAAGGAGCGGCTTTGGGAATCTTCGTAGATGTGGTGTAGCTGTCCACCTCTATTTCAAACTGATCTTTGTCATCTCCTCAACCAGTGTTGTCTCTCCAAGAGCTTTGAGGTCCTTTGAATGTTGATGTCCTTCTGACAGAGGGGTCCAGTGCAGCACAGGCTTTCAGTACAGGGTTGTTGACAGGCATCTTCTTCTGTAGATTTATGCGCATGCCTTGTATGATCTCTAAGTTTGTTCATGAAGCTCTTCTGGTGGCCCCAAACCTTCCTGGTGTTCAGTAGGTCAGCAGCTTTCACGGGAACAAAGATGTCCGATTTCTGGTTTGCCTCCTTCTCAATTGCAATTTGATGAGGCTTCTTCGACAAACATTCTGGAGTCAGGAAAACCTTGCAAAAGTCGTTGAATATTCATGCTGTTTGTCATGCAGACGATGCATCGATGGCTCTTTCTGCTGAAAAAACAGTAAAATATTTCTTGAGGCTTGGCAGTACTGAAATGTACACATAAAGGGTGCACAAAAGTTCTATCCTTGTTGTCAAAAAACTTCTCCAGAAGTCGAGCCTCCTGTCTTTGCCTTCTTTGTGAGGTTTTGAACTTGGACCGCAGATACTGTTAAATTTCCCTTGTGATGCTGTCTCTTCCAGTGGCAGACACTTGGCGTCTTTGCATTATCTTCTCTACAATGTCAGCTTGCAGTTACAATCTTCTTTGGAGAGAAAACTGTAGTAGAAGAGGCAGAAAGCGTCAAACAAGCGAACTGTGCCCCACAGCAACATCAAGACTGAAAGCCAGCGGTGGGGCACATACCTCTCTGGAGTAGTGGCCTTAATTCCCAACACACACAGGATGTCGAACAGCTGGTCTTTCAAATCAGCACTCCATTTGAACTCAGTGTGGAGATCTTGCATCAAAGCTTCTGCAAAAAACCTGTAAAAGTTGCAAATCTTTTGCTGCGTTATGAGCAGGGTGACAGGTGTCTCCGTCAATGTCCAGTAGACCTGTAACTTCTTTCGAATCAAGGTCTCCAGACCTCCCTTGCTTCCTTCATTATGGCAGCAGAATCCATCAGCACGGAGACCAAGTTCTTCCACTTCGGGCCCATGTTTGCCCCAAAGTTTGTCCAATTCATCAAGAAGAATCTGTGCAACTGACCTTTTTGAGGGACAATGGCATCAAGGTGATTTACCACAACTCTGTTTGCTGGTTTGGTGAGAAGGGGGAAACCAGTACAGCAAGAACTTTCTCATTGGCCTTGTTGGTAGCTTCATCCAGATTTAAGCTGAATGGAGTTGCCCTTTAATTCCTCCAGAAGAGAGTCCTGAAAAAAAGGGGCAAGGCCTTCTCGAAGCTTGTATGAAGCAGTGGTGCGGTCCATGCTCAGTTCCTTCAGGGCAGACTTGTCACGACTGCTGTCTGTGAAACATACATTCAAAACCCCAATCACTCTGCTGCTTCATAAACCCATATAAAATTACATACATGTATTGATGATTTTAGATTAAATCTTTCATATCACAGTCAGTCATACTGCACAAAACATTCTAAATTGCCTGTTATTAGCTGACATTTTTTAATTGATAAAGTGAATAACTTCATTTATCTGTGTCAATGTTTCTGTGTGCAAGTGTGTTGGGACAGCTGGCGGTCACCTGAGTCGATTGAAAAATTGAGAATTTGCGCCTTTCAGAACTCTTTTTATTTATTATTATTTTTATTATTATTATTATTATTATTATTATTATTATTATCAGTATTATTATTATTATTATTATTATTAAAAAGTTTTTGTAATTTGGTAAGCACACCCCTAAACTGCAAGTCAAAAGTCCTTCACAATCAGTGGACACAGACAAAAACCCCTGAAAAGATCCTCAATGGGTGAAAAAAAAAACACACACACACACACACACACACACACACCACACACCACACTCTCTCCCCCTCCCCTCTCTCTCTCTCTCTCTCTCTCTCTCTCTCCTCTCCTCCTATTTTTTATTAGCAATAAGTAAAATTTTATATTTCCAGTAATGTGTAATTAAGCTAAAACAGTTCTTAAAACCCTGATAGATTACAAACATACATCACTCAGGAATGAATCTGACTTACTAATAACCTGTTCAATTGGCTTACTTCAGTTACTGACAAAGTTATGTTTTATTAACTTACCTTGGCATAGGCTATGGGTCTGGTACAGCACTAAGGGACACCCCCCTCTCCGCACAAAGGCAAGAGTCATCGCTTCCAGATTGCTGCCCTGTCCTTTACAGGTGTCAGCGGCACTGAATCCACTGGCTTGACTACAGAAACCCATCAGCTTTAAGTACACCGGATAAATTGCCATAGGTGCTATCATGTGGTTCAGTTCCAGCAACAGACAATAAAATATCATTTAATTTACATGTTTTTGAATGAAAAAAACAAACAAAAACAACACAAAACACACACACACACACACACACACACACACACACACACACCACACTCACACAATGACACACAAACCCTCACCTATCCTTAATCTAATGTAAAGCAGCCACCCTTTTAGTTTGAAACCTGTTGTGTCTTGCCCTGATGCATCTTTTCTTATTAAAAAATCCTTGAAATGCTAAAACTTGATGAAAACATTCATCTTCATTTATATTCATACATGTATACTAGTACTTATTACTAGCAGCATCGTGGCTAACAGCTTGGGATTTTTTATTATTTTATTTTTTATTATTACATCAGTGACAACCAGTTTGGGACTGATCAAACAAAAAGTAACATCTAGTACAAAGCTGACCCTCAGGTGAATTATGATCTCCTATCTGGTACTCATATCTTTTACGAACTTCACTTTGAAAAGATTTTTTTTTTCATCACCCCTTGTTAGTTTTCTACCCCTACTGGATCTTGTAGGCTATCTAACTATAAAACCACATGTCCCGTGTATCAAAACAATTTACAACCACAATCAAAAAGATTTGAAAAATAATAATCTAAAATCTGGCAAGTTTTAAGTAGATTTGCCCCCCCACCCCCACCCCTCTTTTCTTTTCTCTGTGGGCAGCCACCTTAAATCAATGTAGTACATCACACATGCCACATGGTACAGGGCCCTGTATATTCTCTCTCTTTTCCTGCGACCCCCCTCCCCTCAATTACACACATGCAAGCGGATAACTAGTAATACTTGAAGAAACACTTCCCTGGCAAACGTTGATTACTTTCCAGAGACGCACACTTTCCAGATGCTTCTTTGAGGGGAGATGGTCAGTCAAGTGTTGAAACACCACGACTGGCGTAGATACGTCTTTGTTGCAGACAATACACCGTGCAGCTCCATGATATTTATCTTGCGAAAGCGCGTCCCAAGGCGCTCCTTCTTTACTACATCTCCGATTTCCACCTCCACAACTACAAAATCCACTTCCCATTTCCATTTATTTGGGCACTTGTCTTCGAAGGGAAATCGCCGAAGTTTACCACACGACCAAGGAAACGCCATGTTGAATAGTCTCGATCGTCCATACCCAAACTTCCGCGAGACGAGAAAAAGGACGAGATAACGCTCGCTTTTAGATAACTTGGTCTGGGCCCAGCCGAGACTAGTTCAGCAACAGCTAAAACCGGTGCTTTTATTTTTTTGTGCCCCAGATTTTTTTTTCGCGACGCAATTTCGTTTTCCCGGGGAAAGCAAATTTTACTGCCGCGGAAATCAGCATTTTCGCGGGACAATTCCCAGCCGAGGAAACTTCCACATGATCTACAGGAAGGAAACAGTGGCACTGACCTGATGGTGGTTCTGGTTCTTCAGCGACATCGATTTCAATTTTCACCTCTGACATCACCAGATGATCAAGAACGCCTGGGGTCGCACAGTCTGTAGACAGAAATACTTGTGTTTACAAATGACACCTTCTTAGGCCGATTTTTTTCTTTTTTTACACACACACACATACAACACATTCACACATATTCCTCTCTCTCGCTTCTCTTGTTTTGTTTGCTTGCTTGTTTGTTTATTTGTAAGTTTCCTTCTGTTTCACCACCCCATGTCATCATTACTTTTATGAATACAATAGTTTGCTTACAATATCATTCTAGAATTAGTTACAATGTTGCTATGTTGAATTGTCAGTATGAATGATATGTTTGAAATAATGTATGTATGACAAGGACATATGTAAGACTGGGCTTGGCTAACATCTTCATCCTTGCGTATTAAACTATTTAAAGATCAATCAATCAACCCATCTCTCTCTCTCTCTCTCTCTCTCCCCTCTCTCTCTCTCTCTCCTCTCTCTCTCCCCAAGCATGCACACACTTGACAAGCATGCACACACTTGAAACTTGGAATTTACTCCTTTCACCCTTTTCTTCTGTTAATGTGCTGTACTACCATTGTCCTCCACCAATGTTCTCCTTGCTGTTGATAGGTCTGTTGTATTCTAGTCAAATCTGGTTACACTGGACTGATTTTGTCATGTACTTACCTTCAACTTAAATAAAAAAACTGGCTTAGACGGTCAAAAAATCCTAAATAGAAAAAAAAAATCTATTAATAAGTAAAATTACTATTTTGTGAACCATGCATGCACTGATATGCAGTCCCTTAAAATTCTATTTTAGTCATAGTTCTATGCATCAATGAAATCGACAGATGACAAGATGAAGGCACTCTTTGCTAAAAATATTCACAGAAAATGAAAGGGAAGAAATAAAGAAGGATTTCATTTATCCCGCCCAATACAGGATGCACAACTTCCACTGGCTGGATTATTTTCAGTTCACGATCCAATGTGTAGTGATCACTTGGTGCCAGCAAGTCTGTATCTGATTCCTACACAAACCACTGTCGCCCCTTTGGTTGGTTCACTGACTTTTAACAAATGCTGAACGTAACCAAATAATAATAATAATAGATAAAATTCAGCTTGGTGAGAAATCGGCCGCGAGGCCTTTAGGCTTAGCTGTTTCTTTTGGTCAGACACTAAACTGCTTAACTAAAAGCTATCCTAAACAATCTTTTGATCATTCATCCTGAATTTATTACTTGTGACTTGTGATTCCCGCAGTAATTTTTTATGTGGTCGAGGTGGGTGGCTAAGACTGCAGGAGTACATTTGTTCCTTGAAGGTGCTGTCTAGATGATTCTTGAAACTGTTCAGAGTTTCTGCATTCACAATTTTGGGTATCGAGCGAAGTTCCACGTGTAAGCTACCCAATTGATGAAAAAGTTTTGTCTGATGTTGAGTTTACTGTAGTTTTTCATTAGTTTTTAAATTGTGACCTTTAGTTGGCCCTTTGGGGTGTTGAGTATGAAGGTTGAGGCACAATTATTAGAGCCCCATCATCCTTTGTGTATATTTTACCCCTCAAATTAATTCTCCTCTGATTCCCTGTAACTCATACGAGTAATTTCACAGCCTTCAGTTTTGTCCTCATACTCAAGATGACCCAAACCAGGACATACTTTGTGGCTCTGGGGAGCATTCCTTCAATTAATTTTTTGTCTTTTTCTAGATGTGGCTCTAACCACAGTTTGCATATTCCAGATTGTGGTCTAACTAGAGCAGTGAAAAGAAGCCCGCATTGACTCCGGGTCCAGAAAACGTAGGATCTGCGATCAATCCCAGGTTTCCCTGTTGGTCTTATTTACTTGCATTTCGACATGTTTAGAAAACTGCAGACCTGAGTCATCAGGCCCCTAAATCTTTCTGCATCTGCTTCACCCAGAGGAACTCTTTCCTGATTGCGATGGTTTTCATTGTATACTGATGATGACATGGCCATTGCCCATGTGAAATTTAGTTGCAATGAATTTTAATTGCCACCTGTCGCCCCATTCAAATAACTTATCAAGATCTTCTTGAAGTTACAGTGACCCCAAGCAGGCCCAAAAGATCTTATATCATCAGCATACTACGGCACAGATTTTCACCACATCTGGCAAGTCGTTGACATGTAAAAAACGAAGAGGACAGGCCCCTAAGACACTGCCTTGTGGTACTCCACTTGTTACATCTGCCCAAGTAGACATTGCTCCATAGACTTTTAGTTTTACTCTTTGCTTTCTGCCGATTAGGACGTGTTGGGCAGGGCTGCCAAAGCCTTCTATTCTAATGTAAGACTGATTTAATGCTAGTAGTTGTACGTGCTATAATATAGACTTTACAAGTACAACTTCCAGTTCGTCACCAGCATGTGTTCAGCAAAACTTCGGAGCCCAACTTCAATGAACGTCAACTTCTGCTTGCTTCTCATCCACTGGCGCCAGCAGACAAGATAGCAGATAACTTCAATTCTTTTTTTTTTTTTTTTTTTTTTTTTTGCACATCGAGAAGTTAACAACAACAACAAATCCAAAGGGGAAACCAAAACTTACATATTTATTATTGCCTTCCCTGTTCGCAATTCTTACCGGAAGACATTAACCAGTACACAAGGGAACAACTAGCCCGAAATTGACCAAGTGGGTTTAGTCTACAGTCACATATAAAGCACAAACCTTACGCGCTGGATGGTCTGTTGAGTCCGAAGTTTTTTTTAATTCCCCCCCCCCCCTCCCCTCCCCCTCCCCCCTTCGTTCTTTTCCTACTGCTTTTTTTCGTAACGCACTCACAATCACAGTTGATTTCATGGTACTGTTTAGGCTTGGAATCAGAGAGAGAGAGACACTGACACTGGCACTGACACTGACATTTTATTGATAAACATATATACTTTCATTTCAAGGGGATAGCAAAATAGATTTACCATTCACACAATTCGTATTTCCCCACGCACATCGACATTCCAATGAAGGCCGGCCAACAATAAATTCTTGAAAAATTAATCAACAGGATATATGAATTGAGTGAGGTTACCAACTACTTTACCAAGCTTCACTGGACCAGGGAGTAAAAACCCTGATGAGTGGCGAGATGCGAGCATTGTTCCCTTTTTAAAAAAGGGTGACAAAACAAAAGCAGAGAACTATAGACCTGAAACTCTTACTCCATATCAGCAAAACTACTTGAACACATAAATATAGTAGCATAATTGACCATCTTGACAAATATGACTTCTTAAATAACGCCCACATGGTTTTAGACAGCGAAGGATTGTGAGACTAAACTTATAACAACTCTCAATGATTTTAATAACGTTTTAAACAACGACAGCAAATAGATGAAATTTTTATTAGACTTTCTAAAGCCTTGATTGGGTTGACCCTGAGGGCTGCTGCTTAAATTAGAACACATCCCGCATTGGGGGTTCTTTGCTAAAATGGGCTAGATCATTCCTCGTTGGGGAGAACGCAGAAAGTTGCTGTGGAAGGGGCGTCATCCATTGTAAACCAGTCTTGTCAGGTGTAAACCCCAGGGAACTGTTCCCGGGGCCCTTGTTTTTCTTAATTTATATAAATGACATAATAGAAATCTCTCTCCTGGAACTACTATAAGGGTTTTTGCAGATGACGCTTAGTATAAGAACCAATCAGAAGCAAGAATGATACACGCATTCTACAAGAAGATCTAAACGCTTACAAGAGTGGGAAAGAACTTGGAAAATGGAATTTCATCCCCAAAGTTTCCAAGTGTACGTATATGTAATAAACGCTCACCAATTAGATCAGATTATTCTATCCATAATACTATTCTTAGAAACTAATGCTGCAAAATATTTAGGCCCTGATTATAGATAGTCGTCTCAAATGGGAAAAAACATTACAATTTGTATGTAAGAAAGCAAATAACATCCCAGCTTTCTTATACAGGATTTTCAATGACTGCCCCCAAAAGGTTAAAGACGACTGCTACAAAACACTGGGTTTGACCAGTATGGAATATGGTTGCTCAGTTGGGATCCTTACCATCTAAAGGACATTGATAAACCCCGAAAAGATTCAGAGAGAGCAGCACGGTTCGTAACAGGGAACCACATCAGAGAAAAGGGGAATACTAGGGAAGAACATGAGGAAATTAGAATGGAAACCCTTAGAAAAGAGAAGAGCTTTTATCAAAATTACATCTTCCTCAAAGGCAGAGCCCAAAGTAATTTATTTTCCAGTGGACAACTAGTATTGAATAAAAGTAGCACCCGGAGTGGCGGTCAATGTTTATACATACCTACATCAACTAATTGACAGCCCCTTACATTCTTTTATCCCAGTTCTGTCGGCTGTGGAACTCACTGCCGGGTGCCATCAAGATTGCCACCAAATGCAATCTCATTTAAAAAAACAAATTGATACGACAGTTTTGAGTTTTGCTATTAAACGATTTTTCTATTTTTACTTCCCCAGATATTTTTACTGTTACCTGGGCTTGAATTTGGCCATTGCTTTTAACTTCTTGAATTCGAGTGCGACCCTTGTTGCCAAATTTGCTCCAGGGGCCACAGTCTGAGTCGCACTATTTTATGTTATTTTATTTTACTTTTTAACATGCCGTGGTGACCTACTCGTTTTTGAGTGAACCAATTTTTTAGGGAAAAAGAAGAAGAAGATATATTACCGCCTTGATCCCCGATCAGTCTTCAGTTCTCGTTAATAACTGAGATCCTCAATCAAATTTTTAATCAAAATTTACGAGCATCCTCCATTAACTTCATTCCTACGGAATATTTTGTTAGAGCTAATTTGTCCAAATTTAAAATCATCATTCCACAGCATGAACACACACTCTCTTCAGTTCTTCTTCTTGTATCAGCTGTGGGTCTTCTTCGGAAAAAAATTGTACAGAAACGTGAGAAATTGTCTTACAGACACTTCATCGGCACAGGACATTACATACGACACACTTCCTTCAGCGTTATTGATAGCATTCCATTTTCTCTAAATATTTTTATACACACTGCATTTAAACAACACAATGTGACTCGTCTTCAATAGCTCCTTTGCACACCAGATATAATAAATCTCTTGGTACCAAAATCCCTTCTGTATCTCAGTTTAAAGCACCCTTATTGGAGAAATGCCAAATCTAAACTTAACATCGCTTCTTTCTGACACCGTGATATCTCGAATCCAAATAATGCTCTGTTCGTAGGGAAATGCTTTAAAGCAGAATACATTCAAAACGTTCTGCTGATTCCCGTTTATCATGCCACGTTTGTGCATATGACCACATGCAATTCAAGAAAACAGTTTTACAATTAAGAACAACAAAATGACAGTAAAAGTTGACCGATTTTTTTTCTCAGCAAATACTTTTTTTTTACTGGGCAAGAGTTGACAGGGGTTTCCTCTGACCGTCGTCATCCGTTGTTCCCCTTCACCTGTTGGGAAAACGTCGGAGTCAAAAGGTCGAAAAGGTTCCTTTTCCCAGTGTGGTTTTACTTTCGGAATTTTTATGGTCGACAGGCTTTTTTTTATCGCTTCTTTGTTGTTGTTTTTGTTGCCCATTGTTGTTGTTGTCGTCGTCGTCGTCGTCGGAATTTTTTTGGTCGACAGGCTTTTTCTTTTATCACTTCTTTGTTGTTGTTGTTGTTATTGTTGTCGCCGTCTTCGTCGTCGTCGTCGTCGTCGTTGTTGTTGTTGTTGTTGTTGTTGTGTTTGTTTCCGTGAGTACTCTGTCTGTCTGTCGTCTGTCTTCTGTCTGTCTGTCTGTCTCTCTCTCTCTCTCTCTCTCTCTCTCTCCTCTCTCTCTTCTCTCTCTCTCTCTCTCTCTTTAACATGATCTTTTCTTTGATTTGGTTTCATTGATTCTCTCCAGTTCTGACTCTCTCTCTGTCTTTCTGGTCTCTGTCTCTGTCTGTCTTGTCTGTCTATCTGTCTGTCTGTCTGTCTGTCTCTCTCTCTCTCTCTTCTCTCCCTCTCTCCTTTCTCTCTCTCCTCTCTCTCTCTCTCTCTCCTCTCTTCCCGGGTTTTCCCACGAGTGCGGACGTATTTTACAAAATCCAGTGGTTTACAACAAAATTATTGAAAAATTTAAAGTGGCAAAACAAGGTAAATATGACGGTATGTTGACAGTATACTTGCATTTCTAACTTCTCAATTCGTGTGTATGTGATTGTGTGTGCAATCAACGATTCACGTGGATGTGTATTGTGTACCCACGTTAGCGTGATGTGAAGCAAGCCGCCCTCATGCCCTAGTTTCCCCTTCAGCCAACTGCTGCGCAACTGGGTACAGTTGCAGTCATGGGTCCCATCACGCGATCCATGACCCAGGACAAAGGAGCGACGCTCGGGGAACATTTTTTTCAAGCGTATCACTCTCACTATGGACCCCATACAGAAAACATTTGAAAACCTTTCACACTTTAATCCACAATGGAGATACACATTGTTTTATAGATACGTTGGTGTTTACAAAACCCAACCAGCATCAACAGCTCATGGACTGACTACGCATCAGACCACAAATTCACAACATTAGTTTACCCACTAACTGCACTAGACTACCACCAGACCTATTCCCTCAACACTTGAATTACGACTCAGATCCAACCCCAACAAAATCTTCTCAAGATCCACATTTATTACACAACCAACAAAATCCTTGTTTTAGGGCAGGGCTGCCAAAACTGGGTCAATGAGGGGTTCAGAATACTGTGTGCCAATTGTACACACGCTGACCGCGGCGCCAGCATCAACACACGACCCTCAGTCTCCGCAGCACTCCCTGTCGCTACAGTGTGTAGATCAGTCTTTCCGCACCACTCCCTGTCGCTACAGTGTGTAGATCAGTCCCCGCACCACTCCCTGTCGCTACAGTGTGTAGATCCCGTCTCCGCACCCCTCCCTTTTCGCTACAGTGTGTAGCGAACACCGGCAGAAGTGCTGTGCAGCTCTCACCGCTCCTACACAGCACCCAGTAGAGCTGAAATGTGAGCCGCCCCTTCGGAAGTAGCAAGATTGTTCTCCACCGTCTCCACGCCCTGCAATTCTCCAAGGCCTGTGTTGTGTTCCCCCTTTTCCATCCCACACACCACACCACCCTTTGTCTACCTTCCCCCCATGACCGTTTAGTCATTTTGCCCCGGATCACCATCCATCCTTGGGACAGAAAACGACATCAGCTCCATCCCTTTTCCCTTTCATGACATTACTCAGCAGTAGACATTACAAACATTACAACCCCTTTCACTAGCACAACAAACTGTGTAACCCTAGCAGATAACACTGACAATCATTCTGAAGACAGCACATCAACACCCGAGACTGACACTAGGGGAAAACGACAAAAACCCAGCAGCTGACTTTGACAAGACACTAGAGGCAAATGGCCCATTGAGCAAAACCTGTGCGACAACTGACAACAAAACCACAATGACAACATCAAACGACACAGACAATTGTGACGGCTCAGTGAAAGGGACTGACACCAACACTGATGACAACAGTCCCACACATTTTAGCTGTAGTCATGACGACTGTGTGCCTAAGGAAAATTCCTTAGGATCACTCAGTCCTGCGTGACGAAATCTCTGCCCCAGATCAACACTACAGGAAACCAGAGAGACCTTCAAAATAGAACTCGACGCTCTATCTACACAACTTACTCATATGTCTTCATCTGACAATGACAAATCCCTCTCGCAAAAAACCCTAACAACCAAAAAAAAATCTAATGTAAATCACATTCAAACTCCTCAGCCACCCAACAAAAGCAACCTCTCCTCCTCCCCAGACACAAACACACACCCTTCTCTCACTGCCACTGTTACAGGATGCACCACCCCCTTCAGCCCTACCAACACAACTCACAGTGACAAAGTACAGGACAACCCACTCCCACAATGTAGAAATCCTCTAACTCACATATCCAACCACTTCCCGTTTTTGAGAGGGGACGCCTCTCCCTGAAAAATTATCTCCCCAATGTGTCCCTCCCCACCCTCTTCCAATGGTTCCATTGATAGACAGAAACCCCTACAATACTGCTGAGTGACTGCACCCTAAGAGGTATTAACATCCCTAGGGGGCCAGCGCTCAGTTGGAGTGTGCCGACAATCTGACGGTCCCCAGCCTGACTCGGTGGCTTACAAAGCAGACAACCCACCCCACCGTAATGCAGGCTACCTTCCCCGGGGGGGGCTGGTGACTGCAGCGAGCTCTTAGCATCACAGCAGCTGGTGCAATATCAACGCAGCAGTGGCGAGAGCTCATTGTGCAGTGCCACCGAGTCTTCCCAAAGCCCAACTTCAGGCCTTTGCAATTATCCGGCAAGAGGGGGGGCACCCTCTGAACACCATCATCCGCCCAGCAACGACCACCTTCAGGAGACCTTTTCAGCAATGGGGATTAAATTCATCAGCCATTGTGCCACCTTCACCACCCGCGGCGTGGCCCCGAGACTGGCGTTGTACCACAACTCTACACAACCCAGCAGGAAGGGAGTGGAACGTGTGACACAAAACCTCTTCCCCATAGACGACAGGCCCTCCTACCCACCCCCCACACGCCACACGTCTCATGCTACCAACAGCGCACGACGGGCCCCGATCCCCTCTCCTCCCTCCCCCATCCACCCTCAGAATTCCCAAACCTTCCATCCCGTTTATGCACTTTCATTTTGTCTCCCCCCCCCCCCCTCCGGAAGCCCCCTTTAAGACCATCCAGCTCACTGGTGCGTACACAGAGTGACCACAAGATTGTTCAGCCAGCCTCTCGCTCTGCTGCCCCAAATAACACCAAAACATGACACAGCATCTGTCCCCATTGCACCTTTCCCCCTCCAGCAAGCCCCCCAAGACCCCGCCGGCCAATGTGTGTATGGGCAGTGACAACAGCACGGGTCCAGTCACCCGTCTCCCAGCCAACCAAAGTGACCGTCCGCTATGTGCGCCGCGCGAGTGTGCTTTTCCCCCCTCCATGGTTCAATAGATTCTGTCCCTCCCCCGCCCTGCCTGCTCCTCCACCCTTCAGTTACCTTCCACGGACCCTGTCTCCTTCACATCATCCGTGGTATTGGCCATTCTTCGTTTCCTCCCGCACTCCATGCTTCCCTCGTACTAGACCTTGCCTATTATTTTATATATGTCATATGCTTTTCTCAAATCCTACATGATGTGTGTGTGTGTGTGTGTGTGTGTGTGTGTGTGTGTTGTGTGTGTGTGTGTTTTGTGGTGTGTGTGTGTGTGTGTTTGCTTTCACCCTGTGCCGGGAGTGCTGATTCTATGATAACTGAAGTGGACTTAAACATCGTATATTATAGTAAGACTTCGTAAAACTTCAAGACTGTGTCGCGTACAGAAAAGTGACTGCAAAGCCTCTGCAGGAGCAAAACCCTTTGGGAAAAAAAAAATGCTGTTTACTGCGAGCAAGGCAATCTTGAGCATTGCCAGCTGGTAGTTACAAGTGCGGCTACGTGACTTGTTTTTTTAGTGTGTGTGGCTTTTTTTTTTTGCTTTTTTTTCCCCCCACTTATTTCATTTTTTAGTTGTTGGTTCTTTGCTTTTTTGTCTTAAGTTTCAGTTACCTTTTTCTCTCCTCTATTCTGCCCCTTAACTCAAATTTTGCTTTTACTTCAAATTTTGCTTTAGAAGTGCTTTCCTTTGTGAGGGGGTGTATATTTTCATTTCAGGGAAAATGGTATCCATAAGTATATCATCTGGCCGAGGGGCCAAAGGGCATAAAACTGTGAAGATACTTTTTTCTCTTTTTTTCTTTTTTTTTTTTTGTATTTGGTGGGTTTTTGTTGTTGTTGTTTTTTGTTTTTGTGGCTTCTCATACGCTTCGGTTTACTAGATTGTTACGGTGTGTAAACCAGCCCCGTTTTTTTCTCCCTTTTATGTAATTTTTATTGTGGTTCCTTGATTATACAAATCTTAAACTCAATTAACGTGCAAAATGTCATCTCCTTTTATCATCACATCAGTACACAACTAGAAATGAGCAGAAACCAATCGCATGGCCATGCAAAGAAGGACTCTGAATCGTCACCTTAATATCCAACATGCAGTTAACAAGACATCAGATTATTTCAACACTGATTTGGAATCATGGTAAACCCTTTTTTTATATCTTGGACTCTCAGAATCCAGATTAGCTGCACACATTACGACAATGATGTAACTATTCCAGGATACAACACAACCAGAAAGATCCTTCACTTGCGAAAGAGACGGGTCTTCTTATCTATATCAGGGGAAACCCTTAGCTTCAAACGGGCTTCCACACCTAGAAAGTAACGGGGTGGAATGTGTTGGATAGAAGTTAACTGAAAAGAAACCCTTCTATTTTGGTTGGATTCTGCTACAGGAACCCATTCCGAAAGAGTAAACTGGGTTGACAAAATTAATTACAATGATGGATGCAGTCTCGCTTTAATCCAAGGAAATTCATTTTTCTTGGAGACTTTAACATAGCCTTCTGAAAGTAAAAAAAACCAATCGACGAAAGCATTCAGTCTATCCAATCTGCATCAGCTCATTGAATCTCCAAAAGAGAGTCACACCAAACTCCAAGACACTTATGACCATATTTATGTTTCAGAAAAAAACTAACATAACAGAAATCTGCGTCCCGTTCTAAACTGTAGTGATCATTATCCAGTTTGTGTCACATGGTCCAAAAAGGAGTAAAAATTCCCAACACGGGACACAAAACGATGACCTACCGTTTCTTTACAAGCTTTAACAACCAAGCCTTTTTACATGATTTGCTTAACTCAAAACTCTCTTCAGTTTCAACATAACTAATCCAGATCTTGCAGTAGAATTTTGGATCAAACATTTACTGAAAAATATGAAAACAGCCCCCCCTAAAAACGATTAGAGTACGACATGATCCTAAACCGGCATGGTACCCCTAAAGAGTTACAGGAGGCAGGGTACCTTGAGATATGCTTAAACAACATGGCTATGAAGAGGAATCTAGGAAACTGAGCAATGCAATTTTAGCCAGGTGCTAAATGTGTTTTATCTCTTGGTCACCCATCGTAGACGAGATATTTTGTTCACGAGTTTTTCTTCCCCTTACCTCCCTTGATCAATTGATTTTCATTTTATTGTGTAAATTTTTTTAAATCATGAATACCTCAGAACCTACATAGTTGGGTATACGTTGCTGAAGTCACAAAATTTGATGTATTCCATTCATGACAAAATTTTGCTGGACTGAGAAGCCCCTATTTTCCCTAATACCCCCATTTCACTGAGCACCGATTCGTTCCCGATCTGAAAAATTAGCAAATCGGGGTCACAATCGGGTTTAAACCGGTAGCAGCGGGAACTGATCTGCCTTAATCGGGAGTATCGGGGAAATTTAAAAGTAATGATCGGGGATAGCGGGATCAATCTTTGAACATGTTCAAAGACAGCCCCGATCTCCCCATCAAATTTAGGCGGCGTTTGATCGGTATCAACGTAGATTCCTCGGGAACGTGTCGTATCTTGAGTGGCTTTTGTCGGGTGCATCGGGAGTACAGCATAAAGTGAGGGGGAAGAAATAGTGATCGGATGTGCCCAAGATTGGTCCGATTAACCTCGCTGCTTGCCGCTCTCTGGCCGCTCTTCTCCTGCTATGTTTCCCCTTGCACCGATCATCCTTTTGTGTTGCCACAAAAGAGCGGCATCGAGCCGATCGACTTCAGCTCAGTGTGGATGTAATTACGCTCTACTTACGTTTTTTTTCAGGCCCAACAGGATGTGAAGACGAACTGCCCCCGACCCATCTCCGCTCTGTTCGCTTTTTAAATGATCCGTTCCCCTTTTGTACGATCAATCCGATTCAAGTTCTCATCCAACATCTCACTGAAATCTGTGATGCAACGAAGTAAGAATACCTCAAAGCCCTCTGGAAGATCCTCCAGGGGAAGGCGCCGTCGGGAACCCCCCATCCCGCCAGAGCCTGAAACCGACACATTCCTGGAGATGAGGAAGGAACCGAGGAAGAAGCCGGCCAACAGTCGGACAGCCAAGAAAATACAGGCCCGTCAAGAAACCCAGGTTCCCTGCACGTCTTACGAATGAAGACGAAGTCTGTATGGCAGAGTTTATTTCTGCCACGAATGCCTTTATAACAAAAAGGTTAGAGATTGGACAAACAAAGCTGTCAAGATAAGCTTTGGCAGGATCAGGCAGAACAGATGAACAAGACGGTAAATGAAATACGGACCTGGTATGACAGTATTCGTACCAGGCTCACCCCCCTACGTAAGACCAGGTCCGGCCAAGGGGATGAGGGCTTTACAGAACGGGATCGTTGGATCTATGACAGTTTCCAGTTTCCTCGTGCCACATTTGTTGAAGTCAAAAGAAGGAACGTCGTAAGTTTCAAGGAGAAGGTAGCAGCACAGCCACAGCCACATCGTCAAATTTCAGCAGCTGAAGCCAGAGATGCCGGGCCAAAAGAGGCACCCCAGTATGCTCACAGGCACTGGAAGATCCTGGCCAAATGTCATTTACCACAACACCGTACACCTCAACAATTACCAGGTCCAAGACCCCTGCTTCAGCAAGTGCGGAACAAGGCGTAATGTCTACCCTGGCTTCTTCAGCACAGATGCAGAACCCGGGTTTGGCAATGTCCCAACAGCTCTTGCAGCAGTGCAAGCCTACCCCTCAGGCGAACCCAGAGCGTGACAACTTTGCAAATGGGTGTCCAGCCCGCCTACATAATTCCCAAGGGATTTATACAGAAACGGCAAAGGATATTTGGGGCTGCCTGCAGCGCTACACAGAGGAAATGGGCAGGCGCGAGGGACAACAGCAACAGCCACAGCAGCAGCTTGAGCAAAAACAGCAGTGTGTGGAAAAGGGATGGCAGCCGCCTCCCAGTCAGTGGCTCCCGCAACCTCAAAGGCAGACTTGTCTGTTGTGGGATCCCAGGACGCAGGGTGGGTGCAGCAGATGTTTCGGAGGAGCAAATCTGCGACCCAGAGCAGCAACAACTACAGCCTGCAAGCTCCAGCAAGTACCCCACTGTATCCACACCCAAAACCGAGCACGGAGAAAAAACGTCACATGAACCTTTAGCAGTGTTTGCCGAGCGTTTGGGGTTGGAAATGACTCGCACCTGGATGACCAGCATAGTAATCGAAAGCACAGTGACAGAAAAAACTTATGCTTTGACGTTTTTTATTCCGTGCATATTAATTGACAGTTATCAGTTTGTTTTTTTTGTGTACTGTTTTTTTATTAATAACTAAAACACATGCATCCAAGTAACTGGCGTGTTCAATCAAAAATCATTTTATTAGTTAAATGATTGTTTAATTTTTATTTTGGTAAAGTAATGATTTAATTCATTTAAAAATAGACATAGATTTATTTCTGCACAACTAAAGTTTATTTTGATATTTCATGATTACATTTTTCATGTTTTATAAACACGAGAATAAAAGTTTGTTTCAAATTTTTTAATGATCCACACAATATCTGTACATTTGAAATGGGTTTAATAAAAGAAACCGTGATTATATTTTAATTTGTTCATTTGTATCAGTTTATTACAACACACACATGATTTCATGTTTTTAATATCACTTTTATCAATTTTGCACGAATACAATGTGTTAACTTAAAGAAATACAGCTTCAAAACACTCTATAATGCTTTAGCACAATGCGAAATTTAAACATTGAAGAAAAGTAAAATCAGCAATTTTGTGAAATATGCACTGGACAGCGTAAGATGGTCTCTCTATTCGTCTCTGGGCGAACATTTCATTCTGCCAGTCCCCAGATCCAGATGGGCTGTTGAAGTATACATCTGAGGTATTCCCGCTGTTTCTTAGCGGTCTCTGGTGTCCCTGTTTTGGGCCGACAACTGCGTTGAGGTCATGCATGTTTTGCATTTGCTCCATTGGCCAGGAATGAGGTTGTGATGAACATCTTCTCCATCCAAGTCTGCATTCTGTATAGCAGGATACCTCATTCTCATGATGTTGTGGAGGCATACGGCTGTTTCTATGATGTCCTTTACAACTTCTGGTTTCCCCGTTGGAGAGTAGTTAGCAGTGCCTGCCACCTGTTCGCAAGGATCCCCAAAGGCATTCTCTACCACCCGTCTTCCCCGGGACCAGCCTGTAATTGGCGATGAGCTCCTCATCTGTCATGCACCTTTTGGAGTAAGGCTCATCAGATATGTCCCCAGAGCGAATGCATTATCTCCGAGGATGAGTATGGATGTCCCCGTCATCATTTGGCATTGGGTCAGGATCTGGGAACCCAATTGTAGCATTCTCAATACATTCCCTTTAGGTCCGAGGCAATTGAAAACTTTAGCATCTGACATGTGTCCCATGCCACCACAGTCGATCCACAGAAACTGGTAGTTGGCATCAACCAGTGCTAGCAAAACAATCGAGAAAAAGCATGGTAGTTGTGGTACAGTGACCCAGAACTTGGAGGCTTCCTTTAAAGGCCACGTGTTTTCCCATCCAAAGCTCCAACGCATGGGCATGTTCCATTCTTAAGAAAAAGCCCAGAAATGTCTTCCATTCCCGTGGGAAGACAGGGGATGACTTCATCTTTGTACTCCATCACTAGGGCGCGACACACCTCAGATGAAGTTTGCAATGGTGTGTGTGATACCCTGAAGTCATATGAGAGAGATGGGGATTTGTCCCCAGACGCCAGGTGCCTGATGGTAACTGCCCGCTTTTAACCCTGGTTCCAAGGCTTGTCTGAAGTTGGTGTTTTTCTGGTCAGTCTTGGGGGTCAGTCCCTTTGGACCAATTCATCAAACATTTTCTGCCGGCATCTCAGGTAGTTTGAAGAATGAAGCGGTAAACTTCTACTCTCAATTCTTCCATTAGAGTGTCATATTGTCCAAATTGAAGTCTTCTGTCTGCAGAAAGCCATTTGGGCCCCACCCAGAAAGCCTTTCGTCTTCTTCTTCTTCGGTTATTCCGCATCATCATATAAACCAGTCGTTGGTCGACAATGGCCTGTTGCTGAAGAACCAGGGGCATGTGAAGAGCTGCATGCTCAGGATCCATGCTTCTGCCTTGGTAAAGAGGCAAACAATTGGTACAGCGGTACCAGTCGGGCATGCTTTTTTGAAATCGGTATCTAGAGCGTATGAACAGCGGCATAGGGAAAGTGGATATAGCGTAATGAATCGTACTAGATCGATATTATCGTAGGTACAGCGCTAAACCCGTCAATGAACGCAATACTTGAGGGGGGAAGAGAATGGCATTAATCGTAGATGGGTCGGCAGTGAGCGTATCTCGAGTGTAGGTAGAACTGGAAAAACTCTTCATCAATCGTAATAAGCACGTAACTCAATCGTATTTTAATCGTTCCCAGCGTAACTTGAGCGTCAGTTGATGGTAAACAGAGCGTACTTCTGTCGCAAATGACCCTTTCTTGCGATTGGTGCCGCTAGAGCGTAGTCAAAGAATCGGCAATGATCGGTATGGTCTGGGTCAATCGGGTTCAGTGAAATGTACCCCTTTAAAAATGGTTAATTTCGACCAATTTAATCTTGGCGCCATTTTGAATTGTACGACGAACAAACCGTGAATAATTCTTGATTTCATAAAGGGATGAGAGAATCCAAAGAACATGAATGCACATTGAAAGTAAAGTCCATAAGCTTTCATTTCGTATATCACAATGCCTATTTTCTTTTCTGTACAAGCTTGCGACTATACGAAATGATGACAGCGCCGGTCTTTGACGAGTCGCCTTCTTTGTTTACTGTCGGAGTTTGATCTAAATTGTCATTTTACGAAGTTCGGATTCCCAATCGAAATCTTTTTAATAATTCCATTTCTATGACAGAAGCAACAGAAATATATAAAAATTATCATCCGATGGACCATTTCAACGGAATAACATTTTATCGAAGATCGTGTTTGAAGCACGTGGCGACGGCCATGTGACGATAAAGCAAGTTGTTTTCTATCAAACTTTAAACGCAAAGTTCTCCGCTTGGACGGCTTCTTGGATAATGAAGTTATTTGTATAGAAAGAGCGAAATTGAAGCTTTTTATTCATTACAAAATTTATTTCATGCTGTTCAGTATTTTTCATAGAAATAAGGGAAAATATGACGTAAGCTCGTTAAAAGTGGGTTCATTCTCGGATTTTAATCGCCAATAACTTTACACAGCCACAGAATTGTCAAATATGACTTATTGCGTTTTATTCTTTGGTTCTGATGTTTTCATTGACATGAAATATGTTTGGATACTTTGAACGCACGGCGAGCTAGACAACGCAGAAGCGGCGGCAGATAGCACAAATTTGTCATTTGCCGTCTCGCGAGGCACATTTTGCGTGCGGCGCTGCGTTGTCTTCTTTGCGGTCCGGGCAAGCTGTACATATTTGGGCCGCGGCATGAGTGGCGATCAGTGTTGGTGAGGAGTGTTGCCGAGAGTGTTGCCCCGAGCATGCAGAGAGAGTGCTCAGTGCGCTGAGTGCTGAGAGAGGAGGGAGAGTTCCAGGCAGTGTTTTCCTGGTTGGAGCTCCTTGCCATGGGAGAGAAATAAAGAGAAGAAAAACTCTGCTCGTCCTGTGTGTCTTTTGACTGGCTGCTGTCCCTTGGGGTTTCCCGCACTTCTCACCATCTGCCTGTCTTCTCCTGCACACCCTTACCCCTCCGCTCCATCCCAACTGGCGCTGCGAGCAGGATCGAAGACAAGGACCAAGAAGACACAGCCCAAGAAGACCGGACACCAATGGCCAGCCAACTACCTCTGCACCCCCTGCATCAGCTCCCCAAATTCACGGGTAACGAGAGCAGCAGGAAGTGGATTGATTTCATCCAGGAGGCCAAGCTTGCCCTACACCTGCTGCCCCTGGATGACAGGACAGCCGCCTCTGGCTGATTGCCGCCCTAGATGGCCGAGCTCGCCAGGAGGTGATCAGGCTGTCAGCAGCAGAGGTGGACTCCCGCCAAGATATATAACATCTTGGAGGGGAACTGGGAGAACAACGTGATGTCGTCACCCTGGCTACGGCATTTTTCAACAGGGAGCAGGACCAGGACGAGACCATCTGGGAGTATGGCTTCCATCTCCAGTACCTCTGGCGGAAAGTCAACCAGGCTGGGGATGGACTGCTGCCAGCAACCATACTAGGGACGCCTTCACCCATGCTACGACAACAGCATCCGCAGGATGTCCGTATTTCTCCGACCATTAGCACCACTTTGAAGACCCCAAGGATGGGTCGTGATGGAATTCCCGCGGAACCATCAGGCTGAAAGGA
>JAFLJL010002307.1:65105-69136 GCA_018398815.1 Conus ventricosus | reverse complement strand
ACAGCGACCATTCAGTCGTCCCTGTTCTGAGGAATGAATGGAAGGCTTCGGCTATTGAGTGATTCGCACCTTGTTATCTATAGAGGTAGTAAATACTTGAAGCATCAGTCATGGCTGGTAGAGAAGTCCAGGCTGTTAGTACAATGGGTAGCTTCGGGGAATCGAACATGAGTTTGAATAGGAGGTTATGCATTAACCACTGGGTGCCCAAGTCTTTGTTGGCGCTAGCAGCTGTGGTGTGTGTGTATGTGTAGGTGACTTGTGATTCCATTGGTGGAATAAAAATAACTTGGGGATTTATTGGTACAAATCGTGTGATGTGTGTGTGCCAGTGATTCCATTGGTTGAGCCAGTTAAACTCGGGTTCTCTCTTGTTTGAGAATGAATATAAGGTGCTTGGAAAACCAGGAAGGGTGGGACTCACTTAAGGGAAAGTGAACTCGCCCGTCTTGCTGAGGGCTCAAGAAAATACAGCGTGAAGCAGAGGTTAGCTGTCGCCTCGTTGTCTCCTGGGTGGGGACGTAAGACAGTGGAGGTTGCTGTAGCCTCGGAGCCGACGACGAGAAGAATTGTCTCCCGTGTGGGGACGGTCGACAGCAAGACGTGTCAGCCTGTTGAAGCCTAGACAGGGAGCTGCTAGACAACGGTGGGGTGTTTGCAGCCAGAGAAGACCTGTGGGAGAGGCCGACAGGAGCCCTTTCCGTGGAGAGGGCGAAGTGCAGTGGAGTCCGGGAGACTCGGTGCGAGGGTGCAACTCAAGCTACGTTGCCAGTGTCCCCCAACTGGGATTTGGCCAATCGGGAGGACACAACAGTGTGGCAGCTTCAGCTCGTGGTCGCACAGTGTGATGAGAGAAACTGGTCAACCAAGGAATGCTGGCAAGTTATGGACGCTTTATTTGCTCTTAAGGTTATAAGTGTGCAAACTGAATAGTGGAATATTGTCTTTCCTGGCTAAGTAAGAATAACTGAAGAACAGAGGATGCGATTTATTAAATTGTCTGTATGCTGTTTACATTGTTGTATGATACAGATAGTTGTGTTGTGTAGTGACGGGTGGGGGCTCGGAGTCAAGTTGAATAAAAGTTGATTATTTTCTATGAAATGTTATTGGTTTCCCGTCACCTTTGTGCGGGCCCGATGTGAGTGACAGAGTGCGTGTGCCTATGCGAGAGCGCATTTTGGTTGTGAAAGCGTAAATACTTCTGTCTATAACCCCCTGCATCCCTGAATATGAAAATCATATTTTAATAACGAGGGGGAGCGTCGGAGACCCGTCACATTATCCTTTGAATAAATATAATAATGTATTCTGGAACCATACATTCATGGGATATAGAGATTTTTGCAGACACCTGAAAGCAAAAACACAATCGGATGTACTGTCTGAGCCAGTCTTTCATAATGATTAATTTAAAATTGGTAATAATGTAATCAAATATAATTGGACTTGGAAAGGAGTTTACTGTGTTTCACATTTTTTGAAAAACGACGGAAGTTTTCTAAGTCTAAATAAATTTAATAGAAAATATGATATGGGTGTATGCTTCTTGGCTTACTACGGCTGTGTAAGTTCTATTAGGAAATATATACAGCAAACTGGTCTTAATATATCAATTAATCAAAATATAAAAGAAAAACCAAAAGCTCTAAAAATAATATACTCTATATCCAAGGGATCAAGACTGTACTATGACCTTTTCACATTTGACAGCAAACTTCCTAATTCGTGCCAGAAATGGACTGAAAAACTGGGAACAGACATTTCTTGGGAAAAGGTTTTCAACCAAATTCATAAAATACAAGAAATAAAACTTAAATGGCTGCAGCTTCGTATCGTACACAGAATTCTTGGAACTAACGTAGTTTTAAAGGAAATGGGGATTGTGGGGAATAACAATTGTGATTTCTGTAGAGAAACTAAGGACAACATACAGCATATTTTCTGGGAGTGTGATTACTAAAAACAGCTTTGGAAAAATTTGGAGAGATTGCTAAAATCAAAATGCTTTCCAGGTACGAACTTTACATTTTGTGAGAAAGTTATACTTTTTGGACATGATGAAATCATATCTACAGACTCGGTTTTAGATTTAATAATTCTTTTAGGAAAACAGTATATCTATAAATGCAAATTTGACCATTGTCTTCCTGATATAGCCTCCTTCCAAAGGTACATACTTTCACGTTATAAAATAGAAAAATACAATGCAGATATAAATTGGAATGGACATGTTTTTAAAACAAGATGGTTACCATATTTACCACTTATAGAAACGGCATGAAAAAAAGGGAAAAAAGAAGGAAAAAGATGAAAGAAATATGAAAATTATAATTACGTAAAGTGATTTTTTCTCCTGTAAATGTTGCATTGATAAAATAATACTTTGGGTTGGATTCATCAGTGATTACAATGTTTAGAGTGCATTACAATTATGAACATACATGTATACAAATGTCTTTATTCTTGCTGATGTTGCTGTTTACATCTATATGTTGATCGATAGCTGTTCGTCACATAGATGTACGTGTACGTGGGTTGTTTTTGTTTGTTTGTTTGTTGTTTTTTTTTTTTTTATAGCCCTTTTTTTCTTTGTGTATGTTTGGTAAAAAATTATTACTCTTTATGTACCAATGTTGTTATTTTTTTTTGTACATTGATTAAAACGAATTAATAAAAAGTTTAAAAAAAAAGTCTGTTGTCGAAAGTTAATATATTAAGTTTTTTATAATCTTCTGTAGTCAGAGTGCTTGATCTTAACAATACTAATTTTAGTGCTCTTTTGTACATTCGATGAATCATTTTTAAGTTGGTTTCACTGCAGCTGTCCCATAATGTCGATGCATAATCAATTATTGATAAAATGTGAGCACAGAAGAAAAGCTTACGAGAATGGGTATCAAGGAAATTCTTAATCTTGGCTAACTGAAGTAATTTTTTTGAAAGACGTTTTCCCAGTGACTTTGTATGGTCAGTCCACGATCGATCCTTATCAATTATTACACCTAGCATTTTATGTGAATCTACTTCTTCAATTTGTTTGTCAGATATAAACAATGGTTGAAATTTTGACTTCATTCTTTGCCGTTTTTGTCGAGCACATACATACATACATTTGGTCTTGTTTGCATTTAAGGACATATGATTCAGTTGGGTCCATTCAGTAAGTCCATGAATATTATCTTGTAGTTTGTTTCCTAGTCTATGGGTGTTGAATCACTGGAATGGCGCGATGTATCGTCGGCAAACATTTCGCACTTACATTTAACATGAAAAGGTAAATCATTGATATAGATAGAAAACAGAAGAGGACCTAATACAGAGCCTTGTGGTACTCCGTATTTGACAGGCAAAAAGTTTGACATTTTGTTGTTAACTGTTGCTGCTTGTTTTCTGTTACATAGAAAAGAAGACAAGAGATTAATGAATTCTGGATTTAATTTATACAGTTCTAATTTGCGCAGTAGCAGAGAATGATTTATAACATCAAACGCCTTCTCAAAGTCTATAAAAGTGTGTGTGTGTGTGTGTGTGTGTGTGTGTGTGTGTGTGTGTGTGTGTGTGTGTGTGTGTGTGTGTGTGAGTGAGTGAGAAAGAGAGAGAGAGAGAGAGAGAGTGAGTGAGTGCATGCATGCATGCATGCATGCACGTTTATGTTTATGTAGGTGTGTGGATGTTACTCGTTGTCTCCATACTCATCCTCACGTCAACAGCTGGCAGTAACACGTTGCAGGCGAATGTCTGTCACTGTGGCGTTTTTAATTGTTTGTCGTGCTGATCTGTGGGTCGCTAGATGTTTGAAGCGTTCGTGTGGATAGACGAGATGAAATTATCTATCCAACACAACCCCGCACACGTTGTTTTTTTTGCAAAGGTAAAAAAAAAAGTAATGCGCACATCAGTTAGTAGACAAATATAGACATATATACACACACGCGCAAGGAGGAGGATGACATCAAAAGATATAGGATAATTAGAATAGAGAGATGAATGGACAAATACGGAACAAGGAGATTAATGTCACAGCACAC
>JAFLJL010002307.1:55105-60105 GCA_018398815.1 Conus ventricosus | reverse complement strand
TTCTACTGTCAGGGGTCCGTGAATGAGCTGTGTTTGTCAGCCTGAGACGGGAATTCTGTATTTTTATTACACATGGCGAAAGATGATCCCTCTTAAACAAAGTAGATTAGACTTTTTCTTTAATTTCTGAATACCCTGATTTTTATGTGAAAGATCCTAACATCCACTATGGATGTCGATCGGAACACTCCATGGTCAGTTTAATGTTAGATTTTGGTAAACAAACCACTCATAACTCATACTGAAATTTAACAATTCTCTGCTCCGAGATCGTAAGCTTTTAGATGAGATTAACGAGGTAATTGATAACGTTACTAAAGAATATGCTGCAGCTCATTATGACAGAGCACAACTAAAGGATCTGTCTAAGGCTGATGTATAGCTAACGGTGCCTGTCAACATTTTCTTGAATTTCTTGTCAATGAAAGTCAGAGCAAAAACGATTGCATATGCAACAATGAAAAAACAAAAACAGAGAGGCAACGGAGTACAGTTTAGAGCTTCAAATAGCATAAACAGAAGAAGAAAAAAACAAAACAAAAAAACTGAGGACGATATGTAGAAATTAAATTGCTTAAGCAGAGAATTAGCCGCGTCAAGAGATGAAAAAAATGCAAGGGATTTAGTAAGATCAAAAGCAAGATGGGTGGGAGAGGGTGACTGATTACTATTACAGATGATTTAATTCCAATATGAAAGGTCGTGATTCAGCGACATACATCTTTACCAAACCCAAATGATCTTAATACCTTCAGCATAAATTGCCAACATGGTTTGAAATACAAAGAGGCTGTCGACAAGGTGGCCCCATGTCTCTCTATTTGTTTATATTGTTCGTAGAAGTATTAGCTATTATGATCAGGGAAAATAAAAACATTAAGGGAATACAAATGAACCAAGTTGAGAACAAACTGTTTCAGTTTGCAGATAATACATAGTTGAAAAACGAAGGGGACAGAACATCATTTGATCTTTCAATAGAGACTTTAGACAAATTTGCAAAAGTATCTGGGTTGTACCTAAAAAACAAACAAACAAACAAAAAACAAAGGCAGTTTGGCTGGGAAACAAAGTGTTTTCAAAGACTAGATATATGCCCCACCTAAAAATAGACTGGAATCCAAAACAGTTTAAGATCCTTGGAGTATGGTTCACCCCATAATTATCACACTGCATAGAACTGATTACAATGACAAATTTCTTGAAATGAAATCATTATTCAACGCCTGGAGTAAGAGAGTTATTACGCCTATTGGCAGTGTAGCCGTTTTAAAATCACTGATTCTCTCAAAATTGATTTGTCTTTCGATCTTGCTACCTAAGCCACCAAACTGCTTTATGGATAAGCTTCAAAAGCAATGCTTTCAATTCGTATAGAATAACAAACAAGACAGGATAACTCGAAAAACAACAGTAAACATGCAAGAAACGGAGAATTAGGAATACCTCCACTTAAACACATGACAATGGCACTGAAACTTAAATGGACCAGGAAACTTATTAGATTTAGTTATCATAAATGGAAGTCTCTGATAGAAAAAACATATCCTTTGGTAACAGATCTTGAGAAATATTGCTATGCTTTACCAGTTAACCCAAAGATACTAACGCCTTTTGGAATGACATTTTCCAAGCATATAAAAGTTTTGGTAATAAAGTAAGTAACGAGGACCATAGCGAATGTTTGGCTGAAAATATTTTCTAACAATAAAAACATTAAACTGGACGGGAAAACTATACGTTTCAAGGAATGGATAGACACAGGTGTATATCGTGTTACAGATTTAATAAACCAAGCAGGGTCATTCATGAGATATGAAGAATTCAAGCATAAACATGCTGTTCGAATAAACTTTATGCTATTATCTAGGTTGTGTACAATCTGTCAGACAATATATTCGAACGAGGAACATCGGATTCACTAGCAATATACCAAAGAATACTGGAAAAGCTCTCAGCATCATTTGGAGCGTAAACAAAGGAGCTCGAGGTTATTATATCTTAAATGAAGATAATCACAACCAAGAGCCGCTGTGGCGAAGTGGTTAGCGTCGCGGACTCCCGGCTGGGAGGTCGTGGGTTCGAATCCCATCAGAGTCATGTGGGCTTTTCTGCACCGACCGGCTCCTACCCAGAGTTGAGTTTGCTGCGGACTCAGTTGGGAAGACTGGGACCACACAGTCGAGTTTCATCCACTTAATGGATGCGTTTCTGAGAGTGTTGCTCAAATTTCATGACCAACACTGCAGGTGTCTGTATCTCTCGGGCCTGGTTGACGCCGGGATATATTATGAAAGGAAGCGTAGAGTACAGCCCTGTCATGTAGTCTCAGACCGAAATGGAAATCCGTAGCATCATCCTAATCATCCTCATTCTCATCGATCAGCATTAACAACAACAACAAAAAATGTCTCAAGTTCTGTGGCCCTTCATGCCCTGCTCCCATGGTGACCTCAGTTTCGATGTCCTCTCCACGTCTGTGGCCTTGGTTTGGTTCCGTCGGGGTCACCGGTATCGGCGGGTCCATGGGGGCTGTCGTTGGATGGACGTGGTGGCGCCCTCCGGAGGGAGAGCTCACTCACGCCGGCTCCGCGACTAAGCAATTATTGTCGTCAGTAGGGGGCTTAGTAGGTGGTGTCCTGCGTATGTTAGATCAGAACAGGCGCCACTGAACACCACTGACGTGACTCGGCAGCAGTGCAGTGTCTCCTCCGGTGGGTTGCCTCTTGACGACTTGACAGTGACTGCTCCCTGTGGATTGCCGGTGCCGGGGCTGCGGCGGGGCCGACCAGGCTGTGGCTGTGGACGGGGTGTCGGAATGAGCGGCGTGGGTGCACTGCCTCTGAGGTGGCGCAGAGATTGGGACAGCAAAAAAAAAAAAAAAAAAAAAAAAATCACAACCAAGGTGCTGTAAGAAATGGAACAATGAAGCAGTTAAAGAATTGAACTGGAAAAACATATTTCTTCGCACACACAAAATAAAATAAATCAAACCGAAATGGCTACAAATATTGTTCTTGAAAAAAATGAATATTGTTGAAAATAACAAATATACTTTTGTAGGTCTGAAAAGGAAACTATAGATCATTTGCTTTTCACATGCGACGTGACATCACGTTTTTGGAGTGATCTTGATAATTTCTTAAATGACAATTGCTCTTGTGTACATGAAATTAAACGATCAAAGGAACTTGTTCTGTTTGGCACTGACTCTCGGTCAAAAACTGACATCATATTCGATTACATTATTATCTCTGCAAAGTTCTGTGTATGATTCTCACAATTACATTCTGTCAAGTACTCCAATATACATCTTCAAACCCGCTTTTGCCGCTCATGTATTTTCATTTGGAATTCCTTTGCTGCAAACAAAAAATTGCACCTTTCCCTATCCAGGTTAAAGAAAAATCGAAAGCACCTCACAGAGTCTGTTAGATCAGTTACAGCAAGTGCCCTTGTAACACTGTAATAGCACAGAAGGGAAAGAAGAGGATACTGCTCAATGCTCACACTCGAATATGTATTCTTTTGAATGGAAAATGACATTTGCCTCCCGAAGCGTTGAAAATTTAGAAGACAAACTTGGTGAATGAATCAGACTTTGTATGAGATGTGAAGTCGTTTGATGTATTTGGTGCTGATGAGTCATTTGTAATATTTCGATTTGACAGTATTGTTCATTTTGAGGATTACCGTTTTTCTTTCAAACCTCTGCTGTAGCAGCACACAGCATGTCAGCTTATGTCTAGGAGAGGTGGATCATCAAAAGGAGTAAGGGTATCGGTGAAAAAAAGGGCATGCCTTTTATATTTCAAACAGCCTATAGTCATGATGACACGATTTGATTAAGTTTTCAAAATCTTTATCTGAAGATGACAAAGATATTCTATGCATCTTTATGTACCTCCATACAGAAGCCCATATTACGAACTGAAAACTTTTTGTCAACTGATCTTCACAGTTGCTCGAGGAATTCTTTGTCAATGTCCTACTGAGTGGGGTTGTCATGACTGGAGATCTGGATGACCAAACTGGGGAAGGGAAACACGAGGGTGATACCGACAAACATTCTTACAATCAAATTAATACACAGTCTCACGACGAGTCTACAAATCAATTTGAAAAGCTTCTCATTGCTTTCTGCACCATTTTCAGTGCGTCATATTGAATGGTAAGTCAGTTGGTGCCACATGTGGCAAGTTTACCTTTGTGGATCAAGGAAACAACGGATTGTGTTTTTTCAACTCATACAAACTGTTCTTCAAAGTCGATAGCCCGGTCGAATCCAAAAACTTACATATTTTTCTTTCGTTGCCTCGCATACCTCTCGTGCCGCTAAATAACGAGACGAGAAAAAAAGTTGACAGATAAGGAAATTAGCACAAAAATGGAAAGAAACAATGAAAGGAAATGGGATTGCTCAGAAAACATAAATATCAATTATTTACAAAGCACGTTCCAACGGACTCCTAGCCAAGTAGATACATGTGCTGAATCAGCCCCTTGACAAGTTTCTTTCAGAATGTTCGCAAGGAAATGCCTGAGGCAAAGCGTCAGGTAAGGCACAAGAATTAATTGCATGACCAAAAAACAAAAGCAAAACAAAAATGAATAAGGAGTGAACGAGAAGCGTGTAAAAGTCGGGGCCCCTCACAAAAATTCAGATCAAGACCCAGACAAACACAAATACAGAAGCCTCAGATCACTATACAGAAAATTCTACGAGAAAAGAAAAGCGTCCAGCTAAAGTCATTTAATATAACGTTATTTAATAACAAGAAAAACAGCAGTAAATTTGGAAAGCTCCCTGTATCAAACAGACCCAGCCAAACACAGAACTGGACACGTGGAATAAAAAAAAAGAAACATTTTCAAAAACGTAAAAAAAGAAATATTTTCAAAAACGAGTTTGATGGTAACGCAGTAAATGTTCCCTCACAAGAAGGTTCATCAACATCGGAGAGAAGGAACGATTGTTCCAGAACTCGACATCACTGAAC
>JAFLJL010002307.1:27605-45105 GCA_018398815.1 Conus ventricosus | reverse complement strand
ATATTATGGATTGGTGGAGACTTTAACTTACAGATATTGATTGGCGAGAGATGCCATACTTGGTAATCAATTACAGTAAAAATATTAATACTCAGTTTTTTGATACCACCAAAGACCTTGGATTAATGCAGTCAGTTGAAACACCAACTCGTGGTAAGGCATTCCTGGATTTATTTTTTACCAATTGGTCCAGGCGCTTTAGGCAATCAGGAATTAATTGCAGGCCTGGGTGATCATGACATAATTCTTTAGAGAGCAACTTTCAACCATTCGAAGAAACCCCCTAAACGTACCATCAGACTCTGGAACAAGCAGACTTACAAAATTGTGCAGGGATACTCATGATTTCAGTCGTCTTTTTCTGAGGTCCCATAGTGTTAAAGATAATGTCAGTGACCTTTGGAAGTGTATAAAAACTACTTGGAATTTATTATGGATGACAACATTACCTACTAAAATAACTTCAAGCAAGAACCACCAGCCATGGATTACTACAAAAACTAAACGTTTGTTGAGAAGGAAACATCGTTTCTTTAAGAAGATGAACTTCACCCTAATTCAGAAAGATTACTGGTTAGGTATAAACATATTAAGAGAAGGTGTCAGAGAGAATGTAGGCTTGCTCACTCCAATTATGTTAATTCAATGATTTCAGAAGGTGATCATCAAAACAAGAAATTATGGTCTTACATAAGGAGTAGAGGACAGGACAACATTGGGATTCCAGACCTGAGAAAACAACAGAATAACCTAATACAGGACCTGAAGGGAAAGCAAATTTATTAAACAAACAGTTTTGTTCAGTTTTCTCAAATCCCAAGCCTTTAATTAACGTTAGACTAAAGGATGATGATAAACTCCTGAAATGCAAAACATCAAAGTAAACAAAGCAGGAGTATTTAAGTTACTGACCAACATCAATGAAAACAAAGCTACTGGTCCTGATGGCGTTCCTGGCAAGCTCCTAAAATTATGTGCCAATGAATTGAGTGAGGTATACCAACTACTTTACCAAGCTTCACTGGACCAGGGAGTAATACCTGGTGAGTGGCGAGATGCGGCATTGCTCCCTTATTCAAAAGGGTGACAAAACAAAAGCAGAGAACTATAGACTGTATCAGCAAAACTACTTGAACACATAATATATAGTAGCATAATGGACCATCTTGACAAATATGACTTTTTAGATAACGCCCAGCATGGTTTTAGACAGCGAAGGAGTTGTGAGACTCAACTTATAACAACTCTCAATGATTTTAATAACTGTCTTAACAACAGACAGCAATAGATGCAGTTTTATTAGACTTTTCTAAAGCCTTTGATAAGGTTGACCATGAGGGCCTGCTGCTTAAATTAGAACACATCGGCATTGGCGGTTCTTTGCTAAAATGGGCTAGATCATTCCTCGTTGGGAGAATGCAGAAAGTTATTGTGGAAGGGTCGTCATCCCATTGTAAACCAGTCTTGTCAGGTGTACCACAGGAACTGTTCTGGGGCCCTTGTTTTTCTTAATTTATATAAATGACATAAGTAGAAATCTCTCTCCTGGAACTATACTAAGGCTTTTTGCAGATGACAGCTTAGTATATAGAACAATCAGAAGCAGAATGATACACGCATTCTACAAGAAGATCTAAACGCTTTAACAAGAGTGGGAAAGAAACCTGGAAAATGGAATTTCACCCCCAAAAGGCCAAGTGTTGCGTATATGTAACAACGCTCACCAACTAGATCAGAATATTCTATTCATAATACTATTCTTAAGAAACCAATGCTGCAAAATATTAGGCGTGATTATAGATAGTCGTCTCAAATGGAAAGAACATACAATTTAGTATGTAAGAAAGCAAATAACATCTTAGCTTTCTTATCAGGAATATCAATGACTGCCCCCAAAAGGTTAAAGACGACTGCTACAAAACACTGGTTAGACCAGTACTGGAATATGGTTGCTCAGTTTGGGATCCATACCATCTAAAGGACATTGATAACCTCGAAAAGATTCAGAAGAGAGCAGCCACGGTTCGTAACAGGGAACCACATCAGAGAAAAGGGGAATACTAGGAAGAACATGATAAAATTAGAATGGAAACCCTTAGAAGAGAGAAGAACTTTTATCAAATTAACATCTTCTTCAAAGGCAGAGCTAAACTAATTGATATTCCAATGGAACAACTAGTATTGAATAAAAGTAGCACAAGGAGTGGCGGTCAATGTTATACCATACCTGCATCAAATATTGACAGCCACTTACATTCATTTTATCCTAGTTCTGTACGGCTGTGGAACTCACTGCGGGTGCCATCAGATTGCCACAAATGCAGTCTCATTTAAAAAACAACTTGATACGACAGTTTTGAGATCTGCATATTGACGATTTTCTATTTTAACTTCCCGATATTTTACTGTTATCTGGGGCTGAATTTGGCCCTTGCTTTTAACTTCTTGAATATCGGCGTGGCGACCCCTTGTTGCAATTAGACCTCCAGGGACCAACAGCCCTGAGTCGCATATTTTATGTTATTTTTATTATAACTCTTTTACCTGGCGCTGGTGACTACTCGTTTTTGACGTGAAACCGTATTTTTAGGTAGAAGAAGAAGATGTGTGTGTGCCAGTGAGCCAGTGGTTGAGCCAGTTAACTTGGGTTCTCTCTTGGTTGAGAATGAATATAGTGGAATATTGTCTTTCGTGCTACGGTAAGAATAACTGAAGCACAGGGGATGCGATTTATGAATTGTCTGTATGCTGTTTACATTGTTGGATGATACAGATCGTTGTGTTGTGTAGTGACGGGTGGGTTGGCTCGGAGTCAAGTTAAATAAAAGTTGATCAATTTTCTATGAAATGTTATTGGATTTCCGTCCCTTTGTGCGGACCGATTGTGAGTGACAGAGTGCGTGTGCCAATGCGAGCGCGCATTTTGGTAGTGGAAGCGTACATACTTGTCTATAACCCCTGCATCCCTGAATATGAAAGTAATATTTCAACAGGGGGGGGAGCCGTCGGCGACCGTCACAATTGGGGGCTCGTCCGGGATGATCATAAAGGGAGTCATAAGAGATTTTCGTAATCTGGGTTATGAACAAATTGCAAGGGATTTGAAATTTGTCGTAATTGTGGGAAACTAGATTATTTTTCTTACCTGGACAGACGTTAGTTGTGTTGATTGATTTGCTCATTTTTTTCCATGAACTGGGCCTTGTATTTGAACTTGCTTGATTTGGTGCTGTTGAGGTTGCTTGTGGGTAGCACACTATTTGATCGATTATTTACAAGAGCAGTGAGGCTCTTGCTTGTTACTGTGGTTGTATTAACTCGCTGATCGAGGGTTAGATAGCTTCAGAATGTCGATGAAGAGGTGCTGAGACAATGGTCCGCTGAAAAGATGGACCTCTCGAAGACGGAACCGCTACGGACTCACGGGTCGGCAAGCAGGTATGTAGATGAGAACTGGCCGTGGTAATCGAGGCCCAGAACATACCAAGGGAACGGGAAGCCCCCGTTTCTCAACCCGGTTGAAACAGCAGGAGGAGAGAGAGAACGGGCACCCGGGAGAGGAAAGCGAACGGGAACGGAGGAGAGAGACGGCCCCGTTCAAGCGAACAGGAAAGGGGAGAGAGAACGGAAAGAGTAAGAGATGGAGAGCGAAAGAAGAATGGGAATAGAGAGAGAGAGGAAAGCGCACGGGAAAAGCGCGAGAGAAAGGGCAGAAGGAGGAACGAGAGGAAAGAGAACGGAACAGAAGATAAGGCCGTTTGAGTTCGAAAAACTAAAATGGAGAAAAAGAACGGGACGTGGACGCAAACTCACGCGAACTTTTGCACCCATGTCAGTCGTTGATCACTATTGCCAAGTTTGATGATATCCGGACCCTTTAGAAGAATTCATTTCGACTTTGTGCCCGGCTTGCCAAAAGTCAGGGTTACCCAAAGAACGGTGGGCCACACTATTGACGGCGCAGCTGCCACCCAAGTAGGATGCGTTTTTTCTGCTTTACCACGGAAAACAGACAGATTACTGAGTCGCGTGCGCGATGCATTGTTTCAGGAGGTACCCCCCCCGGGGGGGTTTTTACAAAAAAAATAAAAAAAACCGCCGTAGGTCTCGGCAATGTTCAGAGAAACGTTCGGAATCAGGTTGAGCGCCGAACAGTTCTTTATCGGCTTAGACTCTTTTGACAAATGATAAGGTTAGAAAACATCGAACAAACTTTTGAGGTCTTTGAGGGGAGGAGATCGTTAGGAGCAAATCTCTCCCCTTGTCTGGAAGATCTCACAGTATTTTGGCCGAAAGGAGCTTAGGAAGTTTAGCGGAGCTAGTGAAAGTTGCAGACAGGTATGAATCTGCCCTGATCAGCGTAATGGGATGCGGGGGGATCGAACCCGTCGACCTTATGCCTGACACCACAGTCAGGGAGTGCATTCGCGATCCTCCAAAAGGAGGCGAGCCGCGTTAGCAGCGGCTTTTAAGTCCCGTGCAACAGTTGGGATTGAAGAGAATGTTAGAGTGAAACGCACATGTTTAATTTGTGCGAGAGGGTCCTATCGCAAGGAAATGTAGCGGAGTGCGAATACACCAGTGGTTGCTGTTGAGACAAATCAACAGGAAGCAGGGTGCCACGAAACTATAGGGCAGTAGTAAAACGGGGACGCCGGAGACTGCTTATTCGACACCGGCCTGACTCTCGCGGCACTGGTAGAGCTGGTGTGTGAGAGAGACAGGGACCTATAGGGGAAAAACACCTGCGTGCGATATGCAGATGGAGAATTAATGGCTACCTATTGGCCGTGTTAAGTAAGTCAGAGGTTTGTAGGAGTCCTCTCTACTGACAGGCAGTGCCAAACCTCTTCCCTATCCAGTTTGTTAGGGGGTAGGTATATCCTCCCGAAGCTTACCAGGTGCAGTCAAGTCGGGAAAGCAAGGGCCGAGCGGGTAGGAAATAAACAGAACGGCCAGGTGGAAGTGCCACAGGCGCCGCTAGCAGTCGAGCTAGCGTATGCCTGGAGGTGGCCGTGGTGGCGGTGCCGTAGATGGAGGTGGCGTAGTAGCGGTTTGCGTAGGCCATGGTTGGACTAGTGGTGTTCAAAAAGTTGTTGGCGTTGCCGTGGTAGTCAGAAATGTAGAGCCCCGGTGGCGGATCAGGGTTGGGGCACATGGACCACAGAGTACTGAACCCGCAGTGGGCTGGGACCAGGGAAGGCGGTATAAAGCATGGCAAGAAGGTCGAGGTGACCAGCTATCGTTAGGGACATGCAAAAGACAGTACGCTCAAAGGACGCCGATCATCGTGTCCGGCCAGGGTAAGTAAACTAGGCATTCAAGTAATGGGCATAGGAATGAGCAGATTCGACCACGCCTTTCCACAGAGAGAAGCAAAAAAAAAAACGGTTCGGGGAACACTAACAAAAAAATAACAAGATGGAGAGAGGGATCATCCTTAACATTTTGGAAAGGGAGAGTTGACCGTCGTTCGAGTGAATGGAGCGACAGGCCAGTTACGTGATCTTCGTGAACAACAGACTCTAAGGCAATGAAAGCAAAGGGGCCTGCTGCAGGGAGATTTGTGCCGACAGGCTAGTTAGAAGAGGATCGGCAGATTTTCCCGCGTCTTTTCAGGGCTAAGATGTGTGAAAGGGTGTGCTGATCTCATGTAAAGCCTTGGATGGCACACTATCTGCCCCAGGTACTATTGGGCGAGACCCCCCGCTGTCAAGATTGAGAGGGGGGAGTAGGTCAAGGTTGGGTATTGCCTCAGGGTTGTTGCTGTTTGTAGTGTGAACAACAGACGTAGAACAATGGTAAGGAGCAATGCCTACGGCTGCAGTTGTGGTGGTGGTGGGAGTGAGCAGTTTCTGTTATGACAGCTACTGTGTAAATAATGTAGCTGGCGTAGTGTTATTGATTTTGGAATTGCCAGTATGGGCGGGGGTAAGCCTCTGTATGTGTTATTTTTCATTTTTTGAGATATGTTTACCTGTATGGTCTTTGCTTTTAGTTCAATGCTCTTATGAGCGGGGGCTCAGTCGTGCTCACGTGTTATGTTTTATGATTTTTCGGGTTGATCTGTTTGTAATGTTTTTTCCAAGCTCGGTTAAGTGTGAAAATGTTATACGCTTGACATCAGATCCAAGTTTGATTTGGCTATTGTTGTGCGGGACGTGTGTGAGAGATTGTGGCACACGCCTCTGACTTTTGAATTTGTCTTTGTGGCTTGTGGCCACCGCTGAAATTGATTTTGATGTACGTGGCTGGGCCACATGCTTTGAATCTTGAATCGAGCGTAGGATACTCTGAATTTGGAATCTTGTGTTCTACTGGTTGTGCTATATTTGACGTGACTGGAATGGATTAATTAACATGTATGGGCATGCTGATAGTCCGTTATAGATAGAGTTCTTGATTTTATGTGAGTAGGTTTATGACTGAGTGATTCAATGGACTATCTGATGCTTTATTATTTTAAAATGGGTCCCTTATCCTGTTAGAAGATGTTGCTGGAAGTGATGTTTAAAGATAGAGGTAGTACTGTTATACTGAATCTACCACCGAAGTTTGTTTTATCAATAGAAGAACATTGTCTGGAGGAAATGTTGCTTGGACAACCATTCTGAGGTATGGGGTTGTCATGAGTCGGCCAATGTTCTCGCGCATTTAGCAAATTAAGGGTAGTTTTGTGTTGTTGAGAGCAAAAGTTCCTTGGTTCTTAGTGTGCGACTAGGCATCACCAGAGGGGAATACCCCGAGTCGTTATACGAAGGAGGGGGAGTAGTTCTGGGAAGTGTTTTGATGGCCGAGGGATAGTGGTCAGGAGTTACCGACCTGCGGGGGTACTGGGTCGGAGGAATGTCCAGGTCCGACAATGGCTGGCTATCACTGGGGTTCTCCGTGGGGTGAAGGGCGGCGGATGTGTCAGGTGGACGTCAGGGGTAGTGAACGTCAGCCTGTAGGCAGAGTCAGGGACCATTCAGTTCCTTTGTTTTGAGGGAAAAAAATGAATGGAAAGGGCTGCGCCTATTGATGTGGTTTGCGCTGTTGTCTATAAGAGGTAGTAATACTTGAAGCAATCCGTCTTGGCTGGTAGAGAAGTAGGCTGTTAGTCAATGGGTAGCTTCCGGGAATCGACCTGAGCTGAATAGGAGGTATGCATTAACCACTGGTACCGAGTCTTTGTGGGCGCTAGCAGCTGGGTGTGCGTGTATGTGTAGGTGATAGTGATTCATTGGTGGAATAAAAATACTTGGGGATATATGGTACAAATCGTGTGATGTGTGTGTGCCAGTGATTCCTTGGTTGAGCCGTTAAATCGGGTTTCTTGGTTGAATTGAATTGAGGTGCTTGGAAAAACAGGAAGTGTGTGTGATTCACTTCGGGAAAGTGAAACTCGCCCTCTTGCTGAGGGCTCACGAAAATACAGCGTGAGCAGCGGATTGCGGATGTGCTCGTTGGTCTCTGGGTGGGACGTACGCAGTGAGGTTGCTGTGCTTCGGAGCCGACGAGAGCAGCATTGTCTCCCGTGTGGGGACGGTCGACAGCAAGACGTGTCAGCTGTTGGAGCCTAGACAGAGAGCTGCCAGACAACAGTGGTGTTTGAGCAGAGACGGGCCTGTGGGAGAGGCCGATAGGCGCCTTTCGGAGAGGGCGAAGTACGGTGGAGTCCGGGAGACTCGGGTGAAGGGTGCGGATCACGCTCCGTTGCCCAGTGTCCAACTGGGATTGGCCAATCGGGAGGGCACCACGGTGTTTTGTGGCAGCTTCAGCCTTGGTCGGCCTGTGGGGGATGCGAGCAACTGAGGTCACCCAAGGATGCTGGCAAAGTTTATGGACGTAAATTTGCTCTTAATGTTATAAGTGTGCAAAAGAATCGTGGGAATACTTTATATGACCGTAGACGGGCTATCAGCTTAATATATCCCCCGTTGTAACCACCCCTTATCCCCTTTTTACTGCCCGTATGAAAGCCCCCACACACACACACAAAGAAAATACGGTGCACAAACAGAAGGCTTTATTTGCATTCCCAACGCACTTCCCCAAGACTGTGCAGATGAAACACCACGACCTCTATATATCCAACACAAGGCCGTTTTCCCCAACCCAACACACAAAGAATCAAACTATACAAACAAACACCCGACCATCATCCGCATGGCCCCTTTATGATTACCTGTGCACGCTGACATCTACATATCACGCCTTTCCTCAGGAGGCACCGACCACTCAGCCCACTGAAGGCCATAACAGAAGGGACAAAGGGTGAAATCACATACTGGAAATCTCGGGCTGAAATATAAGCAAGAGTTGCTCTCTAAAACCTGGAGATGCCAACGCGATTCTTTTTTTTTTTCAAATGTACTCTTATACTAATTTTTTATGTTCGGTATCAAACTACCGGAACCCAATCCACCCACAATGTTCAAACAGATTGTTCAAGTACCGAAACCTGTAGCATTTCAATACTATTCAATAGTCCTGGCGGGTGCATGCCCCCATGCAGAAAAAAACACCAAAAACAACTCCTTCCAAACAACACACAAAAAAAACCCCGGCAACACAGCGTTTTCCCCTATGCTTATTGGTAACGTCGGTCTGCTTTCGAGCCTCACACTAATGCCCGCCCAACCACAAAACTTCACTGACGCGCTTGATATGAAGTAGGAGTAAGACGTGACTGGTCGAAGAGCACGGTCCCCTACCCCCGGGCCACAACCCCATCGTGAGTGCCACGATGGTCTATGCGGGGGCGAGCCCTCAAGCGCTTGCCCACCTGAAGACGGAGTTGGAAGGTCGGAGGAACTGCCATACCTCGGGATGTGCGGGACGGCGCGTTCGACCGGAACGCATGCGGTCCACGTGCGTCCCCACTCGGCAGAGACGAGGGCGAATGACAGGGAATTGGCAGTGACACTGCCACCATCCCGAGAGGCGACCTCCGATTTGCTGTGTAGGGGAGGTTACAGAAATCGCCGGACAACCTGTGAAGGAAATGTCTTCTACACAGGAAGGATACAGTTTTTCTTTTTTCTTTTGGTAGCAGGTGCTACTCCTGCGGGACACTCCCGGTATAGCCAGGCAGGGAGTTTGAGTTTATGACTTTTTTATCCCGCCATTAGGCAGCCATACCCATCTTCGGGGGCCAAAGGATACAGTTATAACATATTTGGGTTTCTTCCACTAAAGTAACGTGTTCGATTGTTTACATGTTCCACCCCAAAGTGCGCCAGTGTTGGACTATTACATATGACCTATACAACCAGCAACTTGACATCAAATTTCTCACCAGAAATGGTCAATTACATTTAAACAATTTCATTGACTTTCACTTCCTCAGCACGAACATAATAACGTTTCCTTTATAAAAGTGATTCTATGTTGAGATACATTACCACGACATCATTTCCATCTGGGTCTCCAAGACAATGATTCCAATGGGATTATAATCTCTTCACTCCAACGAAACAATCCGACGTTAGTGACCCCAGTACCGGTACAATTCAGGATCGATTACTACGTAACTGGCTATAGACTCAAACCCAGTTAAGCATACCAAAAATAATAGAATTGAACCGGGGTATCAAATTTCTAGAGGCCCTATCCTAAGCCTACAAATGTCATCGGAACTATCAAGACTAGGACAATCCAATTAATAGCTCGACAAGGATATTTCGCCGCGTGCTATACATGTCTACTGACACCACAATGCTGGGAAAACATATTTTAAATATGGCGCGCCACTTGATAAACAATATACATATATACATCAACTGTAGGTCTTGAGGCACATTCCTAAATATCTTAACACCTTTTATATTATCATCTGCTCTTTTTTCTCTTTTATTTTCAATCGTAATAACCTATACCAAGAACTAAACAATCATGAATTCATGCACACCTTTAACAATAATTGAAAAAAAGAACAACTCATTTTAATAATATAATGATTAATTTTCTTTGCCATCACCGGTTTGAGTCCACGCGCAAAACACCAAAGTTGAACTTACACGAGGCGTGTCTATGAGGTACACACCCATCACTATCGATAAACTCACACACGGCCAGGACAATCACATGCAGTTGCCTCCGTACTGGAGCACGCGTGACGTCTCTTTTTAATATTCAAAGTTCCGTCCTCCGAATACAACGTACGCTCAGGAATAACCACATCTTTAACCAAACTTGAACACCATATTTTTGTTACGCCAGCGACCACTATACAAGTAAAATTAGTCTTCGCACATCAATCCGACTTGTAAACAATAATCTGTATCAGTGTTAGTAGACGCAACGCAATTTTCATTTCCATATGTACAGGTTTTTCTGCCCTTAAGTTCAAGTTATCATCTCTTTTCTTTTTCAATTTCGCACATTAAATTTCCTCCTCTTAGCCAAATACAATAGACCGCATCATCTTTGCGGAATTAAAATCACATTACAAGGAAATCTTCCCGTTCGGGAACCGAAACCAAAGTTGATGAACCTGTCTTACAACCATAACAGCCCTCAGAACTTCCGTCAAACGTCACCTTAGACAACGGAACGAACAAATGGACGACCTCGTCGCGGACATTGAGCACGCCAACGCCTGGTAGTGCAGCACCGCGCTTGACCACCGACAATCGACGTCTTCACTCTGGTAGCCACCTTCAAAAGGGTCGAGGGCAAACGCGGAACCTGCCCCAACGGCCGAAACAAACCTGAACACGAGGCCAACAACTTCGCGGATACCGCCTCAGTTCGTATGACATGCAGGACCCACGACGACACTCCGCGTTATCGGAAATCACCGAAGCACAACATTCACGGATTCCCCATCAGCATCGAAGGAAATCCAGTTTCCCGAGGTTTGTTTCCACACGGAAACCCCACTATTCCGGGCGGACTGGAGTTTCTCTCCCTCCCCTCCAAGTTTAACAGGTAAGCACAATTCGGCAGGAATAAACGCCTTCAAGGCATGCCAACGGACGGGCCACAAGGGCACACTCCACAATTGTCCCCGAGGCGCCTGTGTCAGTTCGTGCGTGACAATACCATTCCCACGATTTAACGTATACTTTAAATAAAAACGAAGGAACGCACGAACAAGTCCTTAGTGTTACAGCATTTGGAAATAAACCTCTCTTCCTTACTGTTTTTACGCTCTCAGTAAGAACCTTACTCAAACTACTCAAGAAATCTGCAACCCTTTTCACGTCCGGATAGCCTCACTACAAACTGGAAGGGTATGTAGTAACAATGCCCATTGGTGATCGACACTGGGCGACTTGACCTCTCCAAATACTGAGTGGTGACTGGTCCGTTAGTAGGGTGGGCATTCTCATCCAGAAGGGTTCGAACTTCTGAACTGCCCATACCAGAGCCAAAACCATTCTTTTTCCGTGGGAATAGTTTGCTTTCAGCTGGATTGCGCTTCTTGCTGGCGCACAATATAAGGATGGACTCCGTCGTGTGTTCTGACACAGACGGCTCATACGCCCACTTCAGATGATCTGGTCTCCGAATGAAGGACGTTTCGGAACTGGTAAATGGCAATACAGGCGGCGTGCCGCAAAATTTTCAGTTCTGGAGCTCTCACATGAGATTCACACACTATGCGTGATGATTCGTCATTCTCGGTCGTGGCACTTTAAGCATGACTCAATCCTGCTCTGTCTTACAAACCAGCACTTAGAAGTTGGGAATATTTTCTTATTTGTCTTGTTCCCCAGTGTCCAACCATAGGAATATCGTGTCCGGAGAGTTAGTACGGTCTACTTAGGGACTTCGGCACACAAACCTGGGTTTGTACCCTCTCACTTTTACTTAGGTACAAGCAACGGTTTCCACATGAAGGAGACCTATTTCCGTGTGGGGAATGGAACATAACTTTTCCGCTGCGCTCTTCTGGTACGTGCAAGGTATCCTCCTGTTTCCTGCCCAGACTCAGCTATCTTTGAGACAGCCATCACTTGTCTTTACGATACAAGGATTTAGCGGCTGTCCTGGGTCTGACCCGAGCACGAGTCAACAAACGCTGAGGCGTTATCCGATTGCTGGACATTCTCGAGAGTGTTTCCTGATGGGGTATACTGGGACTCTCAGGATGGTGCTACCTCCGGCCCTGTGATTCCCACCAGCACCTCGCAATGGAACCTCATAAGAAGTCACTTCCCCTCAAAGTACGGGAGACATGTACCACCCGACCCGGGTAGTATGCTGAGGCATTCAGCATCTAATGTCCGAGTCTCCTGTTAGGCATCATTTGCACCAGCTCGCTGCGACACGGTCTGGATGCTCCTTGTATCTTGGATAATTGCCATGGCTTCCGCCCTCACATCACCTTGGACTGAAAGTTTTCTGGCGCCGGCACACCACGCGTAGGGGTAAGGCTTGAGTATACTGGCTCTCAAGACATGATAAATATTGGACTAGCTACACTCTCAGATTCGGACAATTCGTGGATGTGGCTGGTCTTTCAAGCATAGCAAAATACGCTCCTGCTAGTGTCCTTTTGGGTTTTGCACGGATCGTGGTGGCCTCTATAAATATATTTTCAGCTCTCCCTTGGTCCCTTTCGTGGTGGAATTGCTTGATTTTACCTAGTTGCTTCGGTTTTAGACTCATGAGTGTCACTACAGAGGGGCCTCTTCTGCTCTCTCGCCCTATCCGTCGTGCTTCTGCTATCCGAGTTGCTTCCAAGGCCACTGCTTCAGCATTCTTAGGACACGCTCGATGCACTTCCGTGACAAAGTCAGGAGTAAAAGTTCCATACATCTGTTCCTCGAGAATGATGTCCTTCAAGTCCTCAGCTTTGTTTTCGTCTTTCCCGGCTGCAGCACACCACAGACTGAAACAAGACTTTAGCCGGTCTAAAAACTGCTGAAATGTTTCTCCTACTTCCTTCTTCATTCCCCTGAATTTCTTCCGGTATGCCTCAGCGTCTAAACGGAAATACTCTAGAAGCGCTTTCTTCACTTGGTCGAAACTTGCGAGATAAACGGCATTCAGTCGCAGAATAGCATCTCTCGTCTTTCCTCTCAAAAGAGCTATTAGCCTAGAGGACCATGAAGTTCTTTTCCAGCGGCACAACGTGGCAACCTGCTCGAAATGAGCTAAATACATGTCCACGTCATCAGTATCTGTCAAAGGATCAATTGCTACATGGCTTGTCGCTTCCTCTTCACCCCTTTCTCTCGCTCCTTCAACTCTTGCTCTTTCAATCTCAATATTTCCTGTTTCAAGGACACGATCTCACTCGCCTGACGTTTGCTTGAGATCCAGCTCTAATTTCCTTAACGCTACGTCATCCTGGTCGACTTTCCTCCTAGCATCCGCGTCCTCTTGTCTGGTAGCCATCTCTTGGACCTCTCGTTTTCTGGAAAGCAATCTCATCCTCTTCTCTTCTCTGCCAAAAGATAGCCAACCTGGCAGCAGCTTCCTCTCTCCTGGCAGCAGCTTCCTCTTCCTCTCTCCTAAGCTTGGCAGCAGCTTCCTCTCTCCTGGCAGCAGCTTCTCTTCCTCTCTCCTAAGCCTGGCAGCAGCTTCCTCTTCCTCTCTCCTAAGCCTGGCAGCAGCTTCCTCTCTCCTGGTAGCTAACACGGCTAGCTCCTCCTGTTCTTTCCTCTCCTTCCATGACATTTCCCGAGCCACCTGTGCCCTCCTAACGATTGCGTCCTCACTTCTTTCTGCATCCTTAGCTGCCATTGTCAGCAATAAACTGGGCCAATTCCACCTTACTCAATCCCAACTCTATCCCTAGGCGTGAGTAGTACTGAACAGCAGGACTGCTAGGCGACACAAACTTAGCAGCACTCCCCGGAGACTCTAACCCAGGCTTACCAGCCGCAAAGGTACGGGACATGGGAGTACCCCCTGGCTGCTTTTCAGGAGTTGACACATCCCCCTTCTCCTTGACAGACTCAACTGGACTTACGTACCTGAGACCTTAACTTGCGATCGGTTATTATTATTATTATATTGGGTATTTATATAGCGCCTATCCTCGGTCACAGACCAAGCTCTAAGCGCTTTACAATAACACACTACCTCACTCACTCAACGGGCTGCCTACCCAGTAGAGCCGGCCGAAGAGCAGCCTACTGGCGCTCATTCAGTCGTTTCCCGTACCATTCAAATATCAGTCACTCATTTTCATTTATCTCATTTATTCCTCTCAGTTCATCTTTGGATACTAAAGAATCTTACAAAAACATACCACACTGGTCTCCAGATATTTCAGCAACTATTTTTTCATAATCATCTTTCAAATCTATACTCAAACACCCCCATTTTGCTGTGCTCTAAACTGGGGCTAAACTCCCCAGTTTTGTCTGTACTGCAACTCCACCCACCTCCATTTTGTACTCTAACTTTCCTATACTGTCCATGCTCTAACTTCCCAATTTTGAGCCCTCCGACTCCACAGCTTTGACTGTGCTCTAACTCCCAAAATTTGCACAAAAAGCGGGCACGTCAACTACTGTTCATACACTGAGACAGTCTTGGGGGCAAGAGAATGAAGAGAAGAAGAAAGACCCTGTTGGGCACTTGGGAATGATGTCAGAAACATCAGACTTCTTGTGATAGACCGTGCTTGCTATATCACCGTTGCTTGTCAAGTCAACAAAATATCAAAGGTCTTTTCCGACATGTACATAATTTTAAAAAAAGAAAAAAAAAGAGAGAAGTGCAATGGAATCATATGACATCATCAGCAGGAAGGAAATACAACGTAACCATGAAAACTATTTACATCAATGATGATTCCCTTGACCTAAAATGAATACAAGCTGATCACAGCTAACCCTCCATTAATCCATGAGTATGTGTGTGTATTTGTGCGTGGGCATGCGTGTGTGTGTGTGTGTGTGTATGCGTGTGTGTGTGTGTGTGAGAGAGAGAGAGATCATCTGTGCATTGTGTACACGCATGTGTGTGTTCGAGTACCTATAGAATGTGTGTGTGTGCACACATGATGTTGAGCTGCGAGGGCATGTGTGTGTGTACATGACTGAGATGTACTGCATGGCTTATCATTACATGAGCAAACCGACTCATATGTAAGGCTGAGAGAACCGAGTAACATGTTTAAATATAAGAGCAAATTCACTTGTTCATTTAATCTGTCTGTGTCTGTGTGAATGTGTGTGTGCATGTGAACAACACAAATATGCAGTTACATTTTTTTCAGACGCCATTACCACAGACTATCAAGTCTCTACCCAAGGAAACCAAAAGAATTTTTCTTTTTCTTCTTTAACTTCGGAACCACCGTAAAGCGAATATCTTGATCGTCCACAGGCTGAATAAATACAATTAGTACTTGGCAACCACAGTGTCTTTTCTGAACACCTGTCTCCCAACACCCCAGGCACGGTTAACTACTGAGCACATTAATGACCAGCATTTGAAACATTTCATTTCAACATTTCACGTCAAATATTACTGTGACCATCAATACGTTCCAACACTCATAAACACATGTAATTGGAAGAGACAGAGGAACCCAAACACCATTCATACCTCGGTTGCACCAAACCGAGACAACACAAGACAATGTTACCTGGCAACTATGTCACTAGGATTGCCAAGTAACCGCGCTTCCTCCCCTACTGACGGCGCACTCCCTCCAACCACCCACGCGCTACAATTACTATTCCAATATCAAGTTCCTATCCAACTAAACACACAACAGATCCCTATTTTTTTTTAATAGCCCAAGAAGTTATGTCCTAAATAATCCTAATGTGTACCCCGCATCTCCACCATATTGTCACTGTATAAGAGAGTAGACAGGGATATATGTATTAATATATCCCCCGTTGTAACCACCCCTTTCCCCCTTTTACTGAAAGTATGAACGCCACACAACAAACACACACACAAAGAAAATACGGTGCACAAACAGAAGGCTTTATTTGCATTCACACACGCACTCTCACCCACAGAATGGCAGATGAAACACCAAGACCTCTATATATCCAACACACAGGCAGTTTTCCCCACAAAAAAAAACCAACAACAAAAAAACCAAAAGAATCCAACTATACTAACAACAACACCCGACCATCAGCGCATGGCCCCTTATGCATACCTGTGCACGCATGTACTGCACATCTACATATAACGACCTTTCCCTCAGGAGGCACAGACACACACCTCAGCCCACTGAAGGCCAATAACAGAAGGGACAAGGGTGAAATCACATCACCTGGTAATCTCGGCTGAAATATCAAGCAAGGTTGATACCTCATAAAACCTGAGATGCCCACGCGATCTCTTTTTTTTCAAATGTACTCTTTATACTAATTTTTTATGTGCCGGTATCAAACTACCCGACACCCAAACTCAACCCCAAAAATGTTCAACACAGATTGTTCAAGTAACCCGAACCCAATGTTGCACTTTCAATACTTCATTCAAAGTCCCTGGCGGGTGCTTGACACATGCAAGAAAAAAACACAAAAACAACTCCTTCCAAAAAAACACACACAAAAAAAAAACAACGGCAACACAGCGTTTCCCAATATGATTATGTAAACGTCGGTCTGCTTTACGACGCCCTCACACTAATGCACCGCCCGAACACAAAACCTTCACTGAAGCGCTCGATATGAAGTAGGAGTAAAGACGTGACGCGTCGAAGAGCGCGGTCCCCTACCCACCGGGCACCAACCACATCCGCGAGTCGCCCGCAGATGGTATACTGCGGCGAGCCCTCAAGACGCTTGCCCACCCTGAAGACAGAGTTGAAGTCGCAGGAACTGCCACACCCTCTGACTGTGGAGGCGAGACGGCGTCCCGACCGAACGCACCCTGCCGGCTCCACGTGCGTCCCCACTCCGGCAGAGAAGTGGGCAGGAATGACAGTGGAAGTGGCAGTGACAACTGCCACAACCCGAGAGGCCGACCCTCAGATTTGCTGTGTAGGGGAGGTACAGAAAACTCGCCGGAAACCTGTGAAAAGGAAATGTCTTACTACCACAGAAGGATACAGTTATAACTTATTTGTTTCTTCACTAAAGTAACCGGTTCTGAGTGTTTACATGTCACAACCCAAAGTGTGACAGCTGATTGGAATTTTAAATCATGACCTATACAACCAGCCACCTTGACATCAAAATTCTCTCACCAGAAATGTTCCATTACACATTTAAACCAATTTCATTGACTTTCCACTTCCAGCCACGAACATAATTATAACCGTTCCTTTATAAAAGTGATTATACCGTCTGAGTTACATACCCACGACATCATTTCCCATCTGGGTCTCCAAGACAATGATTCAATAGGATTATAAATCATATTCACTCCAACGAACAATCCGACCATTAGTGACCCCCAGTACCGGTCACAATTCAGGATCGATTACTTCGTAACATGCTCAATAGAATCAAACACATTTCAAGCAAAACCAAAATAATAGAATTGAACCCGGGTATCCAAATTTCCTAGCAGGCACTATCCTAATCCTACAAATGTCATCGGAAACTATCAAGCACTAGGACAATCACCAATTACATAA
>JAFLJL010002307.1:10000-26605 GCA_018398815.1 Conus ventricosus | reverse complement strand
AGAAATGATCACTTTAACTGACTCCGAGCCCCCACCGTCATACACAACACAACTATCTGTATCATCCAACAATGTAAACAGCATACAGACAATTTCATAAATCGCATCCCTGTTCTTCAGTTATTCTTACTTAGCCAGGAAAGACAATTTTCCCACTATATTCATTCTCAACCAAGAGAGAACCGAGTTTAACTGGCTCAACCAATGGAATCACTGGCACACAACATCTTCTTCTTCTACCTAAATACTGGTTCACTCAAAACGAGTAGGTCACCAGCGCGCATGTTAAAAGTTAAAATAAAATAACATAAAATAGTGCGACTCAGGCTGTTGGTCCCTGGAGCAAATTTGGCAACAAGGGGTCGCACTCGATATTCAAGAAGTTAAAAGCAATGGCCAAATTCAGGCCAGATAACAGTAAAATATCTGGGGAAGTTAAAATAGAAAATCGTCAATATGCAGATCTCAAAACTGTCGTATTCAAGTTGTTTTTTAAATGAGACTGCATTTGTGGCAATCTTGATGGCACCGGCAGTGAGTTCCACAGCCGTACAGAACTAGGATAAAATGAATGTAAGTGGCTGTCAATATTTGATGCAGGTATGGTATAACATTGACCGCCACTCCTTGTGCTACTTTTATTCAATACTAGTTGTTCCATTGGAATATCAATTAGTTTAGCTCTGCCTTTGAAGAAGATGTTAAGTTTGATAAAAGTTCTTCTCTCTTCTAAGGGTTTCCATTCTAATTTTATCATGTTCTTCTAGTATTCCCTTTTCTCTGATGTGGTTCCCTGTTACGAACCGTGCTGCTCTCTTCTAAATCTTTTCGAGGTTATCAATGTCCTTTAGATGGTATGGATCCCAAACTGAGCAACCATATTCCAGTACTGGTCTAACCAGTGTTTTGTAGCAGTCGTCTTTAACCTTTTGGGGGGCAGTCATTGATATTCCTGTATAAGAAAGCTAAGATGTTATTTGCTTTCTTACATACTAAATTGTAATGTTCTTTCCATTGAGACGACTATCTATAATCACGCCTAAATATTTTGCAGCATTGGTTTCTTTAAGAATAGTATTATGAATAGAATATTCTGATCTAGTTGGTGAGCGTTTGTTACATATACGCAACACTTGGCACTTTTGGGGGTGAAATTCCATTTTCCAGGTTCTTTCCCACTCTTGTAAAGCGTTTAGATCTTCTTGTAGAATGCGTGTATCATTCTTGCTTCTGATTGTTCTATATACTAAGCTGTCATCTGCAAAAAGCCTTATAGTAGTTCCAGGAGAGAGATTTCTACTTATGTCATTTATATAAATTAAGAAAAACAAGGGCCCCAGAACAGTTCCCTGTGGTACACCTGACAAGACTGGTTTACAATGGGATGACGACCCTTCCACAATAACTTTCTGCATTCTCCCAACGAGGAATGATCTAGCCCATTTTAGCAAAGAACCGCCAATGCCGATGTGTTCTAATTTAAGCAGCAGGCCCTCATGGTCAACCTTATCAAAGGCTTTAGAAAAGTCTAATAAAACTGCATCTATTTGCTGTCTGTTGTTAAGACAGTTATTAAAATCATTGAGAGTGTTATAAGTTGAGTCTCACAACTCCTTCGCTGTCTAAAACCATGCTGGGCGTTATCTAAAAAGTCATATTTGTCAAGATGGTCATTATGCTACTATATATTATGTGTTCAAGTAGTTTTGCTGATACAGGTCTATAGTTCTCTGCTTTTGTTTTGTCACCCTTTTTGAATAAGGGAGCAATGCTCGCATCTCGCCACTCACCAGGTATTACTCCCTGGTCCAGTGAAGCTTGGTTAAGTAGTTGGTATACCTCACTCAATTCATTGGCACATAATTTTAGGAGCTTGCCAGGAACGCCATCAGGACCAGTAGCTTTGTTTTCATTGATGTTGGTCAGTAACTTAAATACTCCTGCTTTGTTTACTTTGATGTTTTGCATTTCAGGGAGTTTATCATCATCCTTTAGTCTAACGTTAATTAAAGGCTTGGGATTTGAGAAAACTGAACAAAACTGTTTGTTTAATAAATTTGCTTTCCCTTCAGGGTCCTGTATTAGGTTATTCTGGTTGTTTCTCAGGTCTGGAATCCCAATGTTGTCCTGTCTCTTACTCCTTATGTAAGACCATAATTTCTTGTTTTGATGATCACCTTCTGAAATCATTGAATTAACATAATTGGAGTGAGCAAGCCTACATTCTCTCTGACACCTTCTCTTAATATGTTTATACCTAACCAGTTAATCTTTCTGAATTAGGGTGAAGTTTCATCTTCTTAAAGAAACGATGTTTCCTTCTCAACAAACGTTTAGTTTTTGTAGTAATCCATGGCTGGTGGTTCTTGCTTGAAGTTATTTTAGTAGGTATGTTGTCATCATAATAAATTCCAAGTTAGTTTTTATACACTTCCAAAAGGTCACTGACATTATCTTTAACACTATGGGACCTCAGAAAAGACGACTGAAATCATGAGTATCCCTGCACAATTTTGGTAAGTCTGCTTGGTTCCAGAGTCTGATGGTACGTTTAGGGGGTTTTCTTCGAAATGGTTGAAAGTTGCTCTCTAAGAGAATTATGTCATGATCACCCAGGCTGCAATTAATTCCTGATTGCCTAAAGCGCCTGGACAATTGGTAAAAAATAAATCCAGGAATGCCTTACCACGAGTTGGTGTTTCAACTGACTGCATTTATCCAAGGTCTTTGGTGGTATCAAAAAACTGAGTATTAATATTTTTACTGTATTGATTACCAAGTATGGCATCTTCTCGCCAATCAATATCTGGTAAGTTAAAGTCTCCACCAATCCATAATATTGCCTTCCCATTAGCCAAAACAATGTCAGAAATGTCTCTGCAAATAGACGAACATACATTTTCATCTGAGTCTGGAGGTCTGTAAACTGATCCAACAATGACAGGTCTCTTATTCTTAAAATTTAATCCTACAAAATAAACTTTCACTGTTTTCGCCTTGATATAAAAACTCACTGGCTAAGTTCTTCCTAATGGCAATCAAGACTCCCCCACCTCTTTTTCCAAGTCTGTCCTTTCTATAAATATCAAAATCCTCCATTAGAAGTTCACTGCTGGATGTCCATGTTTCTAGCCAAATTTCTGTTCCAATTAAAACATCAATGTTTTTTCGGTGACTAAATTACTGAGTTCTTCCTGTTTCTTGATAAGAGATTGAAAGTTTACGACTATGCATTTAAGTTTATCTTTTTCTCTTAATGATTTGGAGTTCAGTTGCACTTTATGATTTGGGATTTTATCAGTTTTAGAATCAGGGGTGGATGCAAACTTAGGACAAACTTTCAAGTTTTCTTTGGGGGATTGGTCTGGCGAGATAGTACCAATAAATCACCAAGTTATTTTTATTCCACCAATGAAATCACTAGTCACCTACACATACACGAAACACCCAGCTGCTAGCGCCATCAAAGACTCGGGTTACCAAGTGGTTAATGCATAACCTCCTATTCAGGCTCATGTTCGATTCCCTGAAGCTACCCATTGTACTAACAGCCTGGACTTTCTACCAGCCAAGACTGATGCTTCAAGTAGTTACTACCTCTATAGACAACAAGGCGCAAACCACTCAATAGGCCGCAGCCTTCCATTCATTCCTCAGAACAAGGACGACTGAATGGCGCTGTACTCTGCCTGCAGGCTGACGGTCACCTACCCGTGACGGTCACCTGACACGATCGCCTTCCCTTCAGGCCCACTGGAGAACCCAGTGAATAGCCAGCCAGTGGTCGGACTGGACATTCCTCTACCCAGGACCGGCAGGTCGGCAACTCCTTGTCACTATCCCTCGGACATGCGAAACACTTCCCAGTAACTCTCCCTCCTTCAGTATACGACTCGGGGTATTCCCCTCTGGTGATGCCTGAGTTCGCACACTTGAAGAACCCAAGGAACTTGCTCTCAACAACAGCAAAACTACCCTTAATTTGCCTAAATGCTCGAGAACATTTGGCCGACTCATGACAATACATATTAGCCATTCGGAACAGACTCTATATTTACCGATCGGGACACAGCTTCGTATGGGTGCGGAATGATTCTTTAACGTCTGCTGCCATAAACACAGCATGCTTAAGGTAGATTGAAGACCACATTTTGGTGGTCCTGAAGACTCTACAGGTCAGTCTCATCCTTGACTTGTGCCACGCAGGCAGAGCACCGATTTGTTTGCATCATTTCAGATACTGTTTAAAATGATGCTTTTTTTGTTTTTATTTGTATTTGGCTCGGGGGTGGAGAGAGAGAGAGAGGAGAGAGAGAGAGGAGAGAGAGAGGAGAGAGAGAGAGACACACACACAGAGACAGAGAGGGAGGAGGGAGAGGGAAAGAGAGAGAGAGAGAGGAGAGGAGAGAGAGGAGAGAGAGAGAGGAGGAGAGATGAGAGAGAGAGAGAGAGAGAGAGAATAACAAGGACAAATTTGAAGACTGGCATCGCATGAAAAAAAAAAACTCTATCCTTGAGTAATATAGTTTCTGGGTCTGGAGTCTTGTATCTCATGATCTATCTCACATTAAAATAAGCACGTTCGTCCTACTCTTTCAACACCCTTTCCCAAACTCACAGTCCTTGTCTATGAGGCCCTATCCCATCGTAAACCGCCCCACGTTCACTCCTCCCTCACACACGCACTGGCAAACAAACATTTTCCGAGCTAATCTTTTTCACAAAATACCGATCCCGCACCCCCAGCAGAATGACCCCGTTCTTGCGTCATGCAGATGACGTCAGAACGCATGCCATCTGTCTCCGTACCTTCATCCCAGGCGCCATCTATGGTTCTGTGACGCTGACCATAACCTCTGCTACCAGCTCGGGATATTCGTGGCCACCATGACCAAAGCTTTGGAGGTGGGCTGACATGGGGTGTGAGTGTGATGTTTCATCTCTGTATTCTGTTATATTGCCTTTTCCATGGTGTGTGTGTGTGTGTATGTGTGTGTGTGTGTGTGTGTGTGTGTGTGTGTGTGTGTGTGTGTGTGTGTGTGTGTGTGTGTGAGAGAGAGAGAGAGAGAGAGAGAGAGAGAGGAAATCGCCACTGTGATTTGTTGTGGTTTCGTTTCCGTTTACACTCCTTAACCACAGCCCAGCTTCGCCATTAATCCGCGACTTCTCAGCCTGTGCTGCTTCTGTGGAACGCGAATTTAAGCAAAACTGGAATTTGTTGTTGTTTGTCTAAATTTAGGCTGGTTTTTTAACCTGTGGACAACTACACCCGGAAATGTTCAAATCTCGGAGTTTTCAGCCATGTTGCCATGCTAGGCCCGCAGCTTTGAGAAACCTCTTTTTTATGTTAGGCACTTCAGCAGGCAATATGAGCTTGTGATAGTAACCAGTGAGAAGGAACACTACACAATTTGGCAAATCCGTTGTCAGATAATTCGTGATAGCTCCGACGTCTAGCGATACAGGAGGCAGTCACGACGACGCGCGGCGCTGGGTCCTCAGCCAGTCTGGTCTGACAATGTTAAAGGTACGATTCCATTTGTCCTACGGAAAAAAAATCGCGAGTAGAAAAGAAGAGGGCATTATTATTATTATTTGTTCGTTTGCAGGTTCGGCGACGAATACGGTTACGGGTACGGGTTTTTTTGTTTGTTTGTTTGTTTTTTGTTGTTGTTGTTTTCTATTTTTCTATGTTCACATTTTCTGAGCATCCTCAAAGATAGGTTGTATTGTTGACAGAAGATCGGCGGTCAAAAATCATTTCCATTATCAAATGTTACTTTGTGTGTGTGTGTGTGTGTGTGTGTGTGTGGTGTGTGTGTGTTATTTTTATTTTGTTTTCTTTTTATTTTGGCTTCATTACAGGTAAGCCTCCAGTCTGTTGTATTCCTTTCATCTATCATTTTCGTATTATCACTTGGATTACCGATTGTGACCAGATTTTTTATTACCTAAACGAAAGAATCTTGTTGAGATGAAATACTTGACTTAATCCCGTTGGCTCCTAGTGGAGCATAGGTCATCCACGAGCCTTCTCCATCTTTGCCTGTCCCGGGCGGCGACTTCCAGCTGGCCCCAGGAATAGCCCAGTAGAGTTGTCTCCGCCTCCATTCATCTTCTCCAGGTGGTGCGCGGTCGGCCTCTCTTGCGTCTTCCCTGTGGGTTCCATCGCAAGGCATGGCGGACAACGCTGGCTGCTGGTTTTCTGAGGGTATGGCCAAGCCAGCCTCACTTCTTGCACTTAATCTGATTTTCAATGGGCTCTTGTCCAGCTCTTCTCCACAAGTCTTCGTTTGTGACCGTGTTCTGCCACCTGATGCGATAGATGTACCTCAAACATCTGTTCATAAAAGGTCTGCAGGCGGTGTGTCGATGACTTGGTGGTGCGCCACGTTTCACAGGCATAGAGAAGCACAGACTTCACATTTGTGTTGAAGATGCGGATCTTGGTTTTTGCAGAGATGGTGTATGAGATCCAGACAGGTCGGAGCATCTTGAAAGCTGCGGATGCCTTGCCTATTCTTGTTTGGATGTCTTTGTCTGTGGCCCCGTCCTTGCTGACAATGCTGCCGAGGTATGTGAAGCTGTCGACGTTCTCCAGGTCTTCTCCGTCTAGTACAATGTTGTTGTCGTTGGCCTCATTGATCCCCATCACCCTGGTTTTTGTCTTACTGATCTTCAGCCCTGTCCGTGCGGCAGTACTGTCCAGGGCAGCGGTTTTCTCCTGCATGTGGCTGTGACGGTGGGACAGGAGGGCAACATCATCGGCAAAGTCAATGTCTTCCAGCTGGGAGGTCAGGGTCCACTGAATGTCTCGTTGTTGGTCTTGTATCGTTCTCTCCATGATCCAGTCTTTTCTCAGCCTCTTGTCGATGTTGTCCTTCAGCCGCTCGAGGATGATTTGCTGAAGACCTTCCGGGGATGCTGAGCAGTGTAATGCCTCTCCAGTTCTTGCACTCCTTCAGGTTTCCTTTCTTAGGGATCTTAATAAGGTAGCCGTGCTTCCAGTCTCGGGGTAGTTCTTCGATCTCCCAAACTTTCTGGAAGAGTTCATGAAGCATATTGATGGTTGCTTCGCTGCCAGTCTCGATTGCTTCCGGTGGGATATTGTCGGGGCCTGGTGCTTTGTTGTTCTTGAGGTGTCGGATGGCCTTCCGGATCTCTTCCTTGGTAGGGATGTTGGTGTTGATGTCTAGTGATGCCTCGTATGTCTGGTGGATCTGGTGGTGCTGGCCGGTTGAGGAGCTCCTGGAAGTGTTCTTTCCAGCGGTACAACTGGGCATTTGGGTTGGTGAGCGTGTTACCGTCCTTGTCCTTCACAGGTGCCTCTGTCACTCGTCGACTCCCTGCTAACTTCCGTGTTATGTCGTAGAGCTCCTTCATGTTCTTCTGTCTGGCTGCTTTTTCTGCTTCCTCTGCCAGGTTCTCGCATAGTTTCTCTTGTCCTGTCTTATGCTTCTCCTCACTTCTTTGTGTGCTTCTGTGTGCAGTTTCTGCGCCTCTGCCTTACTTGCTCTGGTCTTGCTAATGTTGACTGCTGCTTTACTATATTTTTCTTTCTTTCACTTTCCTCAGTGTCTCTGCTGACATCCAGGGATTGTGGACTCTTGTCTTCCTTCCCAGAATCTTCTCACTTGTTTCACTAAGCACTGCCTTTGATTGTTCCCAGAGCTGTTTACTGAGGGCTCTTCATCGACAAGGGATGCTAATGTGTCAAATCTGTTGGAAAGTTCCACATTGAAGCTGTCTTTTCTCTGCAGGTCTTTTAGAATGTCCACGTTGAATCTGTTCCCTGGCTTGTTGGTGATCCTGGTATGTCTCTTCAGCTTGAGCTTACACTTCCCCACAAGAAGGTGATGATCCGATCCAACATCTGCCCCTCTAATTGCTCTGATATCCAGTAGTGACCTCCTAAAGCTGTTGCCGATACAAATGTGGTCAATCTGGTTTTCTGTGTGGGTGTCGGTGAAACCCAGGTAGCTTTGTGGATGGTCTTGTGAGGTAACAAGCTACTGCCAATTGTTAATCCATTAAAGACACAGAAGTCACAGAACAGTTCTCCGTTTTCATTCATGTCTCCAAAGCCTTCCTTTCCCATGCTTTGTTCCCTATCACTATTGTCATTTCCCATCTTGGCATTGATGTCACCCATCAAGATCAGTAGATCTCCTTTCTTCTTCTGGTTGATGGTGGATTGTAGTTTCTCGCAGAAGTCTTCTTTCAACTGTTTGTCTGCATCATTGGTGGGAACGTAGCATTGCACAATGAGTGTTTTCCGCACACTGGTGTAGAATCTTGCGGTGATGATGCGCGATGACACAGCGGTCCACTCCATCAGTGCTGTCGCAGCCTGTCTGGAGAGCATAAGCCCCACCCCCTGGGTGTGTGGAGCTCTCTCTTCTTCATGCCCTGAGTAGATCAAGGTCTCCCCAGTGCCAAGCCGCATCAATCCTGATTGGGTCCATCTGGTCTCACACAAGCCTAACAGAGCAAGGTTGTACTGCTGCATCTCTGCTGCAACCTGTGCCGTTTCCCCAGCCTCGTACATGGTCCGAACGTTCCATGTGCCGATCTGGGTAGTTGTCTTGGGTGACAGAAGAGTCCTCGGTGAAGCAGCTTCCTTTCGGCTTTCACTGCGACGCATCATACGCAGTCTGGCTAGATTGTCTTCCTCTCCCAGGACATGCAAAGTAGACAAGTTTATCGTGAACGTTTCTGTAACTGTCTTTTTTTTTTTACAGGCCGGGTAGTTAACCCTACGCAAACCTATTATCCTCTAGGAGAGTGGTTCAAATTTCGTCTGGCTTCTCCCCCTTGACCTGTCTAGTATGGTTGCACCTATCTGGCATAGCTCTCGGGACCGTAAAAGCACACAAGCCCCACCACTACGACAAAGTAAAGGACCATGGGGAGGTGAGATGGAATAGAACGAATTGAAATAAGTATCAGGAAGAACGAATTTCAAAAGTATAGAAAATAAGCAAATCAGACGTCCATTCTAATTTACTTTCCCTTTTTTTCTTTTTTATTTCGTGTAACCCAGGACTTCGAACATCCATTCTACAAGACCTTTGACCATCTTTGGTCTCTGACCAATCTTCCCAAGCTGAAGGAGTATGTCCACGTCGTTTACTGACGACAAGAAACGGCGCCTGGTCGAGGACGTCATAGAACAGTTCTCCACAAAGGTGCTACCAAGACGAAATGAAATTAGAAGAGGTATCGAAGGGTCGTGTGTGTGCACATGTGTGTGTGTGTGTGTGTGTGTGTGTGTGTGTGTGTGTGTGTGTGTGTGTGTGTGTGTGTGTGTGTGTTTATGCGCGTGTGCGCGGGTGTGTGTGTGTGTGTGTGTGTGTGTGTGTGTGTGTGTGTGTGTGTGTGTGTGTGTGTGCGTGCGTGCGTGCGTGCGTGCGTGCGTGTGTGTGTGGTGTGTGTGTGTGTGTGTGTGTGTGTGTGTGAGAGAGAGAGAGAGAGAGAGGAGAGAGAGAGAGGAGAGAGAGAGGGGAGGGAGCGAGGGAGGCAGCGAGTTCAAAATGCTCTGCTATGTGTTGGTCTGGCATCATCAAGTGAAATAATGGAGCAGTTTAGGTTCAAAGGAAAGAAGTTGACAAACACCAAAACAGATGAAGGAAATAAGCCAGAACAACCCGAACAGCTGCAACATCGTGGCACACCTCCACTTGTCCCGATCCCACATCGATTCACTGCCCAGATTTTTCTTAGGCAAATATTTAATTGACGAAGAGACCTTACTCCTATCTATAGAGGTAATGTTTTGCCGTTACTCGTATCACAAGTTCTAAAACATTGAAACTACGGTTTGAAAGAACAAGAAACTAGGCTATCTGTTGCAAAATCTTCTAAATGAATAAATGAATAGATACATGAATGATAAATAAATAAATAGATGAATAGATATAAATAAATAATAGGAATAAAGAAATAGTGCATAAATAAGCATATAGATAAATCAAACATCAAACACTGCATGAACAGTGGCACTGGGTTTTAAAAAAAAAAACTCTTCAGACTTGACTCTTTCAGTGTGTTGACTTTATTGACCGACCATAGATGCACGGAACGAAATGTAAGAAACAACAAAAACAAAACAAAAAAAAACAACGACAACGGAAAAAAAAAACATAATTACTACAGGTACTACAGGAGTGATGAGTACAGGAGATAGAGAGAGAGAGAGAGAGAGAGAGAGGAGAGAGAGGAGAGAGAGAGAGAGAGAGACAGACAGACAGACAGAGAGGAGAGAGGAGAGAGAGAGAGAGAGAGAGGAGAGAGAGAGAGAGAGAGAGAGAGAGACAGACAGACAGACAGACAGACAGACGACAGACCGACAGACAGACAGATTCTTTAGTAATTTTTCTGGTACGATATACCTTGAAAATGTGCCGGAGACTCTTATACGGTCAATGGTTTCTTAGTTATTAATAGTACTTGTTTACTTGATGTGTATCTCATTCATCTTCATTTTGAACGGCCAGTTTTCTTTTCCCCTATCTAAGAAGCTCATCATAAGTCGAGCATGCTTGTACATTGGATGGGAACATGCGTATCAAGTATTTGTAGATTTTACAAAAAATTCAACGTAGTCCAGCAAAAAACTGTAGAAGTATTCTCCAATGTCATCTAGTTGAAGTGACGATGACCCGATCGCTGAACTGTTATTAATTTCTCGATCCCTTTAGGCTACATCCATGGCGATCCCAACGAACAAAAATATCCTCGTCCTGCCCGTCAAATCACGCACTTCCTGTTCCGGCGGCGGAAGTGACGCAAAGAACGGCGTGGAGGAGTACTGTATCTCCGGCATATTGGACTTTGGAGGAGCCGGCTACACCCATCCTTTGTACGACCTCGCCCAGTGCATCACATACGCCACGATCATGCCTGTCACCTTTGACCCCTTGGAGGTCGGGGGTCACATCCTGGCCGGCTACGTCTCCCAGATGACCCTGCCTGAGGTGGAGCGCCCCTGGTGAGGCTGTGCGTGGCTGGCCGTTTGGTGCTGTCGATGGTGATGGGCTTGTACAACTACCGCTTGGGTCCTGGGAACAAGTACCTGCTGCGGACCCAGAAGCGAGGCTGGCAGGTGCTGGAGACCTTGTGGGCCCCGCCCGAGGGCAGGGTGGAGGAGATGTGGGAGGAGATTCAGGGCTCTTACCAACGCTGAGAGACAGTGATGAGTTACAGCGCATGCTGCACACATCACAATGTACGGACCTTGGCACACACACACACCACACACACACACACACACACACCACACACACACACACACACACCACACACACGCGCGCGCGCACGCACGCACGCACGCACGCACGCACGCACGCACGCACGCACACACACACACCACACACACACACACACACACACACACACTACGTGCGCGCGTGCGTACGACACACACATACACACACAAACAAGCACGCGCACACACACACACACACACACACGCACACGCAAACACGCACGCACGCACGCACGGACGCACGCACACACACCCACACACACACACACACACACACACATACACACAACACACACACACACACACACACACACAACACACACACACACACACACACACACACACACACACACACACACACACACACACACACACACACACACACACACACACACACACATCTCACACCAAGCGAACATTTTACAACAGGAAGGGACATATATAACCGTTGATTTTCGCACATGAACAACCAACCTAACTAATACAGAACAGAAATATCATAGCTGTTCTTGCACCGTTTGTTTCTAGCAGACCAGTTTAACATGTATGTTTCACTTTTACTTTAACATATTTGTTCCATTTTCACAAGAACATGCAAGTCATTGCTGAATGTCAGTCGGTGAACGTTGATGAACATTTGCGTACAATATTTCAAAGATGTTTGGCCTATAAGCTTATCAACTCGGTCAAGTGCATGGAAATAGACGTGTAGTCTGCAAGCTCCACGCGTCCTTTCCATTCTGCCCTATCCAATTACAACCACAGCCACATCCAGGGCCTTTCAATGGCAGCCACAGGACAGGAAGTGATTGAAATCAAGTGGTCATAAGGCAGCCCACCAGAAGAGGACGCTGCACTGCTATCGAATCGTGTGAGTTTGGACTAATGCTACTCGTGTCACATTCGCAAAGCCGTGATAAGACCACAATTTGCAGGGCTGAAAAGATGACTGGGTTTTAAAGGCAGGTCTAACCCTTAAGGGCAATCTAAACAAAAACCATTTTGTATTTGCCGCGTCTCACGCAAGTTTTAACAGAACGTACATAATGTTTTGAATGTTAATCCTTTCAATTAATGATTGTGCGTTTTCTGGTGTTTTCCACGGTTTATTCTTGTCAGCAGCGCCGTATGTCGTACAATAATCCATAAACTCAGCATGCACCTTTTCTCCTTTATATTGCTCAATTTACTTCTTACTATTGGCGTAAAGTTAAAATGTATGGTTAATCGTGGATTAAATTTGTTTTCGGAAATGTGTTTGTCCCTTGCTGATTTTAGTGTGTGTGTGTGTGGAGGGGGGGGGGGGGGGGGCGGGGGGGGGGGAGATTCAGTCCAGTGGTATATGAATTTTATTTAGAATGGCTGTAAAAGTGCTTTATTTGTGTGATTGTCAGGATTTGTTTTGTCATGATTGTCAGGATTTGTTTTGTCACCCTTTTTAAAGATTATAGCGATAACGATGAACACCAGATATGAAGGAAATGGATAGTATCGTGTAACTTGTGGGACCGCTTTGCTAGGAATTGCGTTAAAATTATCTCATCGTATTGATAAATTCTCCACATATATTATGTAGCCCTGCTGCCTTATTTTTCTTATTGCGCTTAGTACTCGTTCAGTGATGTCGAGTTCTGGAACAATCGTTCCTTCTCTCCGATGTTGATGAACCTTCTTGTGAGGGAACATTTACTGCGTTACCATCAAACTCGTTTTTGAAAATATTTCTTTTTTTACGTTTTTGAAAATGTTCTTTTTTTTTATTCCACGTGTCCAGTTCTGTGTTTGGCTGGGTCTGTTTGATACAGGGAGCTTTCCAAATTTACTGCTGTTTTTCTTGTTATTAAATAACGTTATATTAAATGACTTTAGCTGGACGCTTTTCTTTTCTCGTAGAATTTTCTGTATAGTGATCTGAGGCTTCTGTATTTGTGTTTGTCTGGGTCTTGATCTGAATTTTGTGAGGGGGCCCCGACTTTTACACGCTTCTCGTTCACTCCTTATTCATTTTTGTTTTGCTTTTGTTTTTTGGTCATGCAATTAATTCTTGTGCCTTACCTGACGCTTTGCCTCAGGCATTTCCTTGCGAAACATTCTGAAAGAAACTTGTCAAGGGGCTGATTCAGCACATGTATCTACTTGGCTAGGAGTTCCGTTGGAACGTGCTTTGTAAATAATTGATATTTATGTTTTCTGAGCAATCCCATTTCCTTTCATTGTTTCTTTCCATTTTTGTGCTAATTTCTTATCTGTCAACTTTTTTTCTCGTCTCGTTATTTAGCGGCACGAGAGGTATGCGAGGCAACGAAAGAAAAATATGTAAGTTTTTGGATTCGACCGGGCTATCGACTTTGAAGAACAGTTTGTATGAGTTGAAAAAACACAATCCGTTGTTTCCTTGATCCACAAAGGTAAACTTGCCACATGTGGCACCAACTGACTTACCATTCAATATGACGCACTGAAAATGGTGCAGAAAGCAATGAGAAGCTTTTCAATTGATTTGTAGACTCGTCGTGAGACTGTGTATTAATTTGATTGTAAGAATGTTTGTCGGTATCACCCTCGTGTTTCCCTTCCCCAGTTTGGTCATCCAGATCTCCAGTCATGACAACCCCACTCAGTAGGACATTGACAAAGAATTCCTCGAGCAACTGTGAAGATCAGTTGACAAAAAGTTTTCAGTTCGTAATATGGGCTTCTGTATGGAGGTACATAAAGATGCATAGAATATCTTTGTCATCTTCAGATAAAGATTTTGAAACTTAATCAAATCGTGTCATCATGACTATAGGCTGTTTGAAATATAAAAGGCATGCCCTTTTTTCACCGATACCCTTACTCCTTTTGATGATCCACCTCTCCTAGACATAAGCTGACATGCTGTGTGCTGCTACAGCAGAGGTTTGAAAGAAAAACGGTAATCCTCAAAATGAACAATACTGTCAAATCGAAATATTACAAATGACTCATCAGCACCAAATACATCAAACGACTTCACATCTCATACAAAGTCTGATTCATTCACCAAGTTTGTCTTCTAAATTTTCAACGCTTCGGGAGGCAAATGTCATTTTCCATTCAAAAGAATACATATTCGAGTGTGAGCATTGAGCAGTATCCTCTTCTTTCCCTTCTGTGCTATTACAGTGTTACAAGGGCACTTGCTGTAACTGATCTAACAGACTCTGTGAGGTGCTTTCGATTTTTCTTTAACCTGGATAGGGAAAGGTGCAATTTTTTGTTTGCAGCAAAGGAATTCCAAATGAAAATACATGAGCGGCAAAAAGCGGGTTTGAAGATGTATATTGGAGTACTTGACAGAATGTAATTGTGAGAATCATACACAGAACTTTGCAGAGATAATAATGTAATCGAATATGATGTCAGTTTTTGACCGAGAGTCAGTGCCAAACAGAACAAGTTCCTTTGATCGTTTAATTTCATGTACACAAGAGCAATTGTCATTTAAGAAATTATCAAGATCACTCCAAAAACGTGATGTCACGTCGCATGTGAAAAGCAAATGATCTATAGTTTCCTTTTCAGACCTACAAAAGTATATTTGTTATTTTCAACAATATTCATTTTTTTCAAGAACAATATTTGTAGCCATTTCGGTTTGATTTATTTTATTTTGTGTGTGCGAAGAAATATGTTTTTCCAGTTCAATTCTTTAACTGCTTCATTGTTCCATTTCTTACAGCACCTTGGTTGTGATTTTTTTTTTTTTTTTTTTTTTTGCTGTCCCAATCTCTGCGCCACCTCAGAGGCAGTGCACCACGCCGCTCATTCGACACCCCGTCCACAGCCACAGCCTGGTCGGCCCCGCCGCAGCCCCGGCACCGGCAATCCACAGGGAGCAGTCACTGTCAAGTCGTCAAGAGGCAACCCACCGGAAGGAGACACTGCACTGCTGCCGAGTCACGTCAGTGGTGTTCGTGGCGCCTGTTCTGATCTAACATACGCAGGACACCACCTACTAAGCCCCTACTGACGACAATAATTGCTTAGTCGCGGAGCCGGCGTGAGTGAGCTCTCCCTCCGGAGGGCGCCACCACGTCCATCCAACGACAGCCCCCATGGACCCGCCGATACCGGTGACCCCGACGGAACCAAACCAAGGCCACAGACGTGGAGAGGACATCGAAACTGAGGTCACCATGGGAGCAGGGCATGAAGGGCCACAGAACTTGAGACATTTTTTGTTGTTGTTGTTAATGCTGATCGATGAGAATGAGGATGATTAGGATGATGCTACGGATTTCCATTTCGGTCTGAGACTACATGACAGGGCTGTACTCTACGCTTCCTTTCATAATATATCCGGCGTCAACCAGGCCCGAGAGATACAGACACCTGCAGTGTTGGTCATGAATTTTGAGCAACACTCTCAGAAACGCATCCATTAAGTGGATGAAACTCGACTGTGTGGTCCCAGTCTTCCAACTGAGTCCGCAGCAAACTCAACTCTGGGTAGGAGCCGGTCGGTGCAGAAAAGCCACATGACTCTGATGGGATTCGAACCCACGACCTCTCCAGCCGGGAGTCCGCCGACGCTAACCACTTCGCCACAGCGGCTCTTGGTTGTGATTATCTTCATTTAAGATATAATAACCTCGAGCTCCTTTGTTTACGCTCCAAATGATGCTGAGAGCTTTTCCAGTATTCTTTGGTATATTGCTAGTGAATCCGATGTTCTCGTTCGAATATATTGTCTGACAGATTGTACACAACCTAGATAATAGCATAAAGTTTATTCGAACAGCATGTTTATGCTTGAATTCTTCATATCTCATGAATGACCCTGCTTGGTTTATTAAATCTGTAACACGATATACACCTGTGTCTATCCATTCCTTGAAACGTATAGTTTTCCGTCAGTTTAATGTTTTTATTGTTAGAAATATTTTCAGCCAACATTCGCTATGGTCCTCGTTACTTACTTTATTACCAAAACTTTTATATGCTTGGAAAATGTCATTCCAAAAGGCGTTAGTATCTTTGGGTTTAACTGGTAAAGCATAGCAATATTTCTCAAGATCTGTTACCAAAGGATATGTTTTTTCTATCAGAGACTTCCATTTATGATAACTAAATCTAATAAGTTTCCTGGTCCATTTAAGTTTCAGTGCCATTGTCATGTGTTTAAGTGGAGGTATTCCTAATTCTCCGTTTCTTGCATGTTTACTGTTGTTTTTCGAGTTATCCTGTCTTGTTTGTTATTCTATACGAATTGAAAGCATTGCTTTTGAAGCTATCCATAAAGCAGTTTGGTGGCTTCAGGTAGCAAGATCGAAAGACAAATCAATTTTGAGAGAATCAGTGATTTTAAAACGGCT
>JAFLJL010002307.1:0-5000 GCA_018398815.1 Conus ventricosus | reverse complement strand
ACTTGGAAATTTTTTAGTTTGTTGTATTTTAGTCCTTGCGGATTATTCCAAGAACTGGCCCTCAGCACTTGTGTCTTAGAGGACATCTTTTTATATTTTCTACTTTTCACAAGAAAATGTAGCTTGTTTTGCTCTTTCATGATTTTCTTTTGCTTCTTAGATGGCACCTTTGGTTGGTTTTTTGAAAACTCAACAAACATACTACGGTATTGCACACCAGCCTTTTCTTTGGGGTTGCATTCTTCTTAAAACTGAAAAGGCAAAAGGAGTTTAAATTACCACTTTCCCCGGTCACTGAGGAGAAACCACCAAGTTTCGAATATCGGTATATGACCAGGGTTATATGTTAGTGAGTTTCCCTCCCTATTGGAGGATGTTTTCCCTTGGAGAATCCAAGCTTGCTGAAGGCTCATTTTGAAAGCATTTATTTTTTTTATTCACCCACTCAAGCAAAATTTCCCTTAGTTAGGCAGAATCATCTACCACTGCAGTATGAATGCGTATCTCCCCCTATTTCTTCAATCTAAGATATTTAAAAGCAAGCTTTGTTTATAAATTTAATATTTCTTGCAGTCATTGCAACACCCAAACTGCTCTGTAAGTTGTGGAACGGTGCTCGGTACCTATCCTTGGAATTTATTAGTTTGTTGTATTTTAGTCCCTTGCGGATTCTTCAGAACTGGCCTCAGCACTTGTGTCTTAGAGGACATCTTTTTATATTTTCTACTTTTCACAAGAAAATGTAGCTTGTTTTGCTCTTTCATGATTTTCTTTTGCTTCTTAGATGGCACCTTTGGTTGGTTTTTTGAAAAACTCAAACAAACACACTACGGTATTGCACACCAGCCTTTTCTGGGATTGCATTCTTCTTAAAAACTGAAAAGGCAGAGGAGTCAAATTACCACTTTCCGCGGTCACTGAGGAGAAACCACAAGTTTCGAAATATCGGTATATGACCAGGAGTTATATGTTAGTGAGTTTCCCTCCCTATTGGAGGATGTCTCCCCCTTGGAGAATCTAAGCTTGCTGAAGGCTCATTTTGAGAAGCATTTATTTTATTTTTCCCCATTCACCACTCAAGCACATACTGTTAGTTAGGCAGAATCATCTACTACTGCAGATATGAATGCGTATCTTCCCCTATTTCTTCAATCTAAGACATAAGAGCAAGCTTTGTTTATAATTATATATATGTGTGTGTGTGTATACACACACACATATATATATATATATATATATATATATATGTGTGTGTGTGTGTGTGCTGTGACATTAATCTCCTTGTTCCGTATTTGTCCATTCATCTCTCTATTTCTAATTTCCTATATCTTTTGATGTCATCCTCCTCCTTGCGCGTGTGTGTATATATGTCTATATTTGTCTACTAACTGATGTGCGCATTACTTTTTTTTTTACCTTTGCAAAAAAAAACAACGTGTGCGGGGTTGTGTTGGATAGATAATTTCATCTCGTCTATCCACACGAACGCTTCAAACATCTAGCGACCCACAGATCAGCACGACAAACAATTAAAAACGCCACAGTGACAGACATTCGCCTGCAACGTGTTACTGCCAGCTGTTGACGTGAGGATGAGTATGGAGACAACGAGTAACATCCACACACCTACATAAACATAAACGTGCATGCATGCATGCATGCATGCACTCACTCACTCTCTCTCTCTCTCTCTCTCTTTCTCACTCACTCACACACACACACACACACACACACACACACACACACACACACACACACACACACACACACACACACACACTTTTATAGACTTTGAGAAGGCGTTTGATGTTATAAATCATTCTCTGCTACTGCGCAAATTAGAACTGTATAAATTAAATCCAGAATTCATTAATCTCTTGTCTTCTTTTCTATGTAACAGAAAAACAAGCAGCAACAGTTAACAACAAATGTCAAACTTTTTGCCTGTCAAATACGGGTACCACAAGGCTCTGTATTAGGTCCTCTTCTGTTTTCTATCTATATCAATGATTTACCTTTTCATGTTAAATGTAAGTGCGAAATTTTTGCCGACGATACATCGCCCCATTCCAGTGATTCAGACACCCATAGACTAGGAAACAAACTACAAGATAATATTCATGGACTTACTAAATGACCAACTGAATCATATGTCCTTAAATGAAACAGACCAAATGTATGTATGTATGTGCTCGACAAAAACGGCAAAGAATGAAGTCAAAATTTCAACCATTGTTTATATCTGACAAACAAATTGAAGAAGTAGATTCACATAAAATGCTAGGTGTAAAAATTGATAAGGATCGATCGTGGACTGACCTTTACAAAGTCACTGGGAAAACGTCTTTCAAAAAAATTACTTCAGTTACCCAAGTTTAAGAATTTCTTGATACCCATTCTCGTAAGCTTTTCTTCTGTGCTCACATTTTTATCATAATTGATTATGCATCGACATTATGGGACAGCTGCAGTGAAACCAACTTAAAAATGATTCATCGAATGTACAAAAGAGCACTAAAATTAGTATTGTAAGATCAAGCACTCTGACTACAGAAGATTATAAAAACTTAATATATTAACTTTCGACAACAGACTTTTTTTTTTAAACTTTTTATTAATTCGTTTTAATCAATGTACAAAAAAAAATAAAAACATTGGTACATAAAGAGTATAATTTTTTACCAAACATACACAAAGAAAAAAAGGGCTATAAAAAAAAAAAAACAAACAAACAAACAAAAACAACCACGTACACGTACATCTATGTGACGAACAGCTATCGATCAACATTAAGATAAAAACAGAAAACATCAGAAAGGGAATTAAAGACATTTGTATACATGGTTTTGTTCATAATTGTAATGCACTCTAAACATTTGTAATCATGATGAATCCAACCCAAAAGTATTTATTTTATCAATGCACATTTACAGGGGGAAAAATCACTTTACGTAATTATAATTTTATATTTTTTCATCTTTTTCCTTCTTTTTTCCCTTTTTTCATGCGGTTTCTATAGTGGTAAATATGGAAACCCTCTTGTTTTAAAAACATGTCCTTTCCCAATTTATATCGCATTGTATTTTTCTATTTTATAACGTGAAAGTATGTACCTTTGGAAGGAGGCTTATCAGGAAGGGACAATGGTCAAATTTGCATTTATAGATATACTGTTTTCCTAAAAGAATTATTAAATCTAAACCGAGTCTTTTAGATATGATTTCATCATGTCCAAAAAGTTAAAATTTCTCACAAATGTAAGTTCGTACCTGGAAAGCATTTTGATTTTAGCAATCTCCCCAAAATTTTTCCAAAGTGTTTTTAGTAATCACACCCCCAGAAAATATGCTGTATTTTTGTCCTTGTTTCTCTACAGAATCACAATTGTTATTCCCCACAATCCCTTTTTCCTTTAAAACTACGTTAGTTCCAAGAATTCTGGGGTACGATACGAAGCTGCAGCCATTTAAGTTTTATTTTCTTGTATTTTATGAATTTGGTTGAAAACCTTTTCCCAAGAAATGTCTGTTCCCCAGTTTTTCAGTCCATTTCTGGCACAAATTTAGGAAGTTTGCTGTCAAATGTGAAAAGGTCATAGTACAGTCTTGATCCCTTGGATATAGAGTATATTATTTTTGAGCTTTTGGTTTTTCTTTTATATTTTGTTTTAATTGTATTTTAAAGACCAGTTTGCGGGTATATATTTCCTAATAGAACTTACACAGCCTTTAGTAAGCAAGAAGCATACACCCATTCATATTTTCTATTAAATTTATTTAGACTTAGAAAATTCCGTCGTTTTTCAAAAAATGGTGAAACCAGTAAACTCCTTTCCAAGTCCAATTTTAAATTTTATTACATTATTACCAATTTTAAAAATTTAAACATTATGAAAGACTGGCTCAGACAGTACATCCGATTGTGTTTTTGCTTTCAGGTGTCTGCAAAAATCTTATATCCCATGAATGTATGGGGTTTCCCGAATACATTATTTATTTATTTTAAAAAGGGTAATGTGGGCGGGTCTCCGACGCTCCCTCGTTATTAAAATATGATTTTCATTTTCAGGGATGCAGGGGGTTATAGACAGAAGTATTTTCGCTTTCACAACCAAATGCGCTCTCGTAGGCACACGCATCTGTCACTCACATGGGCCCGCACAAAGGTGACGGGAAACCAATAACATTTCATAGAAAATAATCAACTTTTATTCAACTTGACTCCGAGCCCCACCCGTCACTTTCACAACACAACTATCTGTATCAAAACAAAATGTAAACAGCATTTCAGACAATTTAATAAATCGCATCCTTTTTCTTCAGTTATTCTTACTTAGCCAGGAAAGACAATATTCCACTATTCAGTTTGCACACTTATAACCTTAAGAGCAAATAAAGGTCCATAACTTGCCAGCATTCCTTTGGGTTTACCCGTTTCTTCATCACACTGTGCGACCACGAGTGAAGCTGCCACACTGTTGTGTCCCCCCGATTGGCCAAATCCCAGTTGGGGGTCACTGCCAACGTTGCTTGAGTTGCACCCCCCGCACCGAGTCTCCCGGACTCCACTGCATTCGCCCTCTCCCGGAAAAGGGCTCCTGTCGGCCTCTCCCACAGGTCTTCTCTGGGTGCAAACACCCCACCGTTTTCTAGCAGCTCCCTGTCTAGGCTTCAACAGGCTGACACGTCTTGCTGTCGACCGTCCCCCCACGGGAGCAATTCTTCTCGTCGTCGGGCCCCAGGCTACAGCAACCTCCACTGTCTTACGTCCCCACCAGGAGACAACGAGGCGACAGCTAAACCTCTGCTTCACGCTGTAATTTTTTTGAGCCCTCAGCAAGACGGGCGGTTCACTTTCCTTAAGTGAGGGCCCCCCCTTCCTGGTTTTCCAAGCACCTTATATTCATTCTCAAACAAGAGAGAACCCAGTTTAATGGCTAACCAAAGGAATCCTGGCACACAACATACACGATTTGTAAATAATCCCATTATTTTTATTCC
>JAFLJL010002305.1:0-26888 GCA_018398815.1 Conus ventricosus | reverse complement strand
TTTTTCCTTTTTAAAAAACCCAAATTTCTCCCTTTCTATTTGTTTTGAAAAGGTTGCCATCTTCAAAGGTTTTTTTTGCGGGGTCGGCACAGGCATTAGACAGGCAAGGGTTGGCAGGGGGCCATTGGAACGGGGAAAGGTGGTAGACTTCATCACAGGCGGCCTCCCCCCTTTGGGGCAATACTTCTTCCCCCAAGCCAAAAGGGGGCCCATGAAGGCTTTTAGCCAGCATGGGGAGAGCCTTCCAAAAAAACATTTCACTGGAGTCTGGAAGCTCTCTTTATGGAAGGCATTTTTGGTGTTGATGGTAGTTTTCCCCCGGAGAGGAAAGGCTGCTGGGGGGGGGGAGGTACCCAGACCATGGCAGGAATCCCCTAGCCTTCGCTTGCTGTTGGGTCCCTGGGAGAGACGGATGGTTGTGAGGGGTTTTGGCAGGCATTTTTGGCAGGCCAGGAAATTGGTTTGTCGTGTCATGGGAGGTGGGGGTTGTCCAGTTCCCCTGAATGCAGTTTTCTGTCCCCCCTGGTGACGTGCGCATCCAGGATGGGCAGAGGGAAGCGATGGCCATTTTCTGCCTTACGGGGGGCGGGTTTCAGGGTATTTCCCAATGTGCCCCGGTGAGGCGGCCCCGCCCTGGTCTTTAAAAAAAGGTCATGCTGCCTGGGGGTGCAGATAGACCCACGGGGAAAAAAAATGTGGGAACACTATCTACCCTGGAGGCCGGGGAGTGCCAAGTTGGACCTTAGGCATCTGCTGACCCCCAAGTGGCTGAAAATACCTTCCCGGACGAGGTCGAGCGGCTAAGGATCAGCCCCGGGGCCTGTTGGCCACAGTGCTTTCCGCATCTCGGCTGCTAAACAGGAAGCACTCTAGAGGCCCGCAAATGAAAACTACAGAATGGGTCAAACGAGGTGAAGGCTCCCTTTCCCCACGCAACCCTGGAGAAAAGCTTTCATATAAAGTGGGGGGGGGGGGGGTTTGACGCACGGTTTCGGACGTGGCGAGCTCAGGGGAAGTGCACCTCGCGGGAAAGGTTTTTCCCGACACCTGAAAACAAACCGAGCTCCGGGGGGTACGACCGAGAGCCGGGAAGATCGGTTTCCGCAACTTGTTTTTGTTTGGGAGTTCGAAATCAGGCTTGAAGGGAGGGACCCGCTAAACCTAAAATTATAGTTTGTGAAGGGTTTGTCGTGCTGACGTTACATAGTGCGACCAGTCTGGGGCCTCCAATTTCCGGAGGACTTTTTGCCCCGCACCGACGTCACCTAGACGGACACAACGGCTAGGAAAGGTTCTGACGCCCAGTGGGCCCCGGGGGTGGACATGACAGAAAAGACTGTACCATGCTTTCCCCTTTAGGAAAGCTGCAAGCCCGGTTGGAAGCTTGGACAGGTGCGTCGCAGACTGTTGTGACCGACCTTACTTGCAGTTCAGTATGAAGGGCTTGGAAAGAACCCTGACGAACCCCCCAAGCCAAGCGGATGACCAGGTAAAGGTAAATGCGTGTGTGCGAGTGCGGGTGCTAGGTATTAAAAATTTCTTGGTGTGGGAAAACCTTCATTGCTTTTTGGTCGTAATTCTTATTTGCAAGAAAAATTTGGGCAATGAGCTTTTCCGCAAAGCAAAGAAATCAAAGTTAAAATTAAAGCGAATGGCCCCTTTTAAAAGTGAGCCTCAATCGCTTTATTTTTTACTATCTTACAAAACTTAACGGAAGCATTAAACCGTCAAAGGGAAACAAATAGGCTCGAAATGACCAAGTGGGGTTCTATCTACAGTCAATATAAACACAAACTCTTACACGTGGGTGGGTTTTTGGTCCGAAAATTTTTTTAAATTTTCCCCCTTGTTCTTTTCCTAATTTTTTTCGTTGCATCACAAATAGGGTTTAAATTTTTAAAGGTACTGTATAGGTTGCAATCAGAGAGAGAGGGGGAAGAGAGAGAGGGGAGGAGAGAGAGAAGAGAGAGAGAGAGAGAGAGAGAGAAAAGAACGAACGTGTATAATAATGTTACATTATTAACCAATCAGTTTTTTAAATATCTGTATTCAGCCCGGGACAGTTCTGTTGTCAGAGAGACTTCATGGCAACCAACGATCGATGCCCACAAGACGAGATACAAATGGTGTCAGAACCGGGATCGTGAGTAACGAACAATTGCATCGATCGAAATGTTGATATTTTACTAAATCAAGACTGTATAATCGAATAGATCATCTGATTAGTAAACAAGTGACTTCAAAAGAGGCTGTAACATCGTCGACAAGTCAAATGAAGCAGTTTCACAGATGAAAAAGCAGGGATCAGAGGAACTGAAGATGGAGTGTAGGCGCCTACGTAGGTTGATACAGCGCATGATTCCCCGGGGGGCCTATTGGGACTATGTCAACAAGAACTATCATCAGCGACCCAGAGACAGCTAAAGGTCCCTACCTTGAAACGCTTCTGCATTCATCAAACACCAGCGCTCCTCCAAATCCGGTGTCTCCCCTCTGAAGGTGAATGGACGACTCGTGACAGAACCAAGGCGCAAGCAAAGTCCTTAACAGTCAGTTCCAGTCCGTCTTCAGTGAAGGAAATGAATACCAGTTGACGAGTTCCCGCGCCAAGTGTCAGATGAGTGAAGTCCATTTGTCTGCGGTGCTTAGTGATCTCGCAAACTCAGAAGAGGGCACCCGGGAAAAATCTTGCCAATTTGAATCCCTACAAGCCTGCGGTCCTGACCTAATCAGTCCACGAATCCTGAAGAGCTGGCCTCGAGATTGCACCAATCCTGACAACCATTTTCCCCTGTCATCGATCAATACAGGCATGGTACCATCTGTTTGGAGACTTGCGAACGTTACTCCAGTTTTCAAGAAGGGAGAGCACTATGAACCATCAAACTACCGCCCCAGTGTCTCTCACAAGCGTGCCATGTAAGATCTTGGAACATGTCATTGTCAGTGCTCTCATGAAACACCCCGTGTCCAACAAAATCCTCCGACCGGAAACAGCATGGTTTTCGCAAATCAAGATCATGTGAACTCAGCTCTGGACTTGATGGAAGAACTAGTGAGAACATGGAGCAGGGAAACCAGGCAGACATTGTGATCTTAGACTTCGCCAAGGCATTCGATCGAGTAAACCACAGTCTTCTGCTCCACAACTAAACCACTATGGAGTTCGAGGCAAAGTCCACCAGTGGTTCAGGGCCTTCCTCGGTGATCGGCGACAGGCAGTTGTGGTGAATGGAGAAACTTCAGGCGTTATCAGTGTCCGCTCAGGAGTACCACAAGGTTCAGTTGTTGGACCAGCTTTGTTTCTGGCATATATCAAGATTTACCCGGGGCAACTCAACTCACTGACCCGCCTTTTGCAGATGACACTGCTGCCTACCGCCTCTCTGCTACAGACCTTGACCAACAGCAGTTGCAACAAGACCTCCAACATTTGGAAGCTGGGAGCGAAACTGGACATGGCTTTTCATCCGGGAAGTGCTCAGTCTTGCCTGTCCACCCGCAAAAGAACTACTGCTGAGTTTGACTACCATCTGCACGGAGAAAAATTGGTAAACGCCACCGCTGCCAAATATCTTGGGGGGCACCATCTGTAAAGATTTGAACGGGGACCAGCACTCAACTCCATCTGTGCCAAAGCCATAAGACCCTCGGCTTTCTCAGGCGAAACATTTAAGATCAGTTCCACCCAGATAAAAGAAACTGCTTACAAACTTTGGTCCGACCTATCCTGGAATACGCTTGCACTGTGTGGGATCCGTACACGCAGCGAAACATCGAGAAGATTGAGGCCGTACAACGGAGGGCCGCTCGGTTTGTTGTGAACAGGTATCACAACACATCAAGTGTCACCGCAATGATAAACAGGCTGGAGTGGCCCTCCCTTCAAACCGCAGGAAAGAAAGGGAAGGTGGCGATGCTTCGCAAGATCTTGTGTGGCCAGGCTGTCGTCCCCATATGTAAGGACAAATTGACACCAGCTCCTGCCCGCAGAGAAGAGGTCACACACAGCAGTCAGCCTCATACAGTGCAGGACACAAACCGACAACAGCGTTCTCCCCAAAAGGACCATTCGGGATTGGAACGACCGTCAGAGATTTATGATGGATGGCACCCCAGGCGCCTTTGGGGCAGGGGTTCCACACAACTAAACCTGAAATGACAAATCTTAGTTAGATAGTATAAGTAGGATTAGGTCGACACCCCCCTCCCACTCCTTCCTTAGCACTTTTGTGATTTAAATTTATTTTTGGGCCGGGTTCACTCTCAGAGGAATTTGGATCAGCTAGTCTGGAGCCTGTTTTCCCCGGGTGAAGAGTGAAAAGTAGTAGCCTGCGATAAAACCCACATAGAGTAGGTATCTCTCCTGTCATTAAATGCATTAGTTGCCCTTGTTTTCTCACTATCTTAGGTCTCTATCTTTTCTATCCTGGCCTTTCTAATCAGCACAAACCTCCATAGTACGCATAATAATCAGCTTTTGTTGATTGGGGCCCTCAATTGGATGATGATGACTGCCAGTGTGCCTGCCCCCACCAAATTGGACACAAGCAATAATTTGGGATGCAACTGGAAAAGATTTCGAAGACAATGGGAAAAACTATGCTGTTGCTACCAGGGAAACAAAGAAGACCCCCGAATTTCAGAAAGCAGTTTCCTAGCAACGATTGGGGAAGATGCTTTAGACATTTTTGAAGGCTTTAGATTCGAAAACGAAGCTGATGACAAGAACGTGAACAAAATTAATGAGAAGTTCCAAGAGTTCTGTGTTGGAGAAACGCACGAAGCTATGAAGCTTACAAATTTCACTGCAGAAGACAAGAAATCTCAGAATGTATTGATGCTTTTGTTACTGCTCTTCGACAGTTTAGTGAAAAAAATTGCAACTTTGGGCAGCAAGAGGATAGAATGATTCGAGATCAGATTGTTGTAGGCATACAAGATGATGGCCTCCGTGAAAAAATGTTGGAAGACAATAAGCTGGACTTAGCCAAATGTCTGTGTTTGGGGAGAGCCCATGAGACCTCCAAGCGTCAAGCACACGCAATGACAAGTCAAGAGCAAGTGAAAGTCTCCACGTCATAGAATCCCAGCAGTAAAAAGAAGAAATCAACCTGCGAAATTTTACTCCCAAGAAAACAAGAAATGTATATGTTGCGGAAAAAGTCCAATGCAGGAAGAAAAGACTGCCCAGCAAAAGATGCTGAAGTGCCGAAATTGCTCTAAAAAGGGGACACTATGCTGTCATGTGTAGAAGCAAGAAGAAGGTCCACAACATAGAAGAAGAATGTGAAGAAGAGGAAACCTTAGGCTCCATTGTAGAATGTCAAGACAAAGACTGTGTCAACTCAGTAAAAGAAGATCTTTGGCATGCTAACACTACAAATCACGGAAAATCAGTCAAATTTCGCGTAGATACAGGTGCTGATGTCTCAGTTGTTCCAAGACGACTCTTCAGAAAGAATTCTCCTTTAATTAAAAAAACCAACAAGAAACTGTTAGTCCGGGGAAAATAGAGATCAAGGTTGTAGGAAAATACACTGCCACTCTCAAGACTGAGAAGACAGAAACTGAGCAAGATCTCTACATTGTGGAAAATCTGCAGAGCCTCTACTTGGGAGGCCTGCCATAGAAGCACTTCATCTGATTGAAAGAGTTAACTCTGCCACAGCAGAAGAAACTCCAAATCCAATTCCCCAAACTCTTCACTGGTCTGGGAAAGATGAAGACTGTCTACAAAATCAGACTAAGAGAAGATGCTCAACCTTTCTCCATAGCAGCGCCTAGACGTCTGGCGCTCCCCATGAAGACAAAAGTAAAGAAGAACTGGCTCGACTGGAAAAAGAAGACATCATCAAACCTGTCCCATTCCGACTGATTGGTGTGCACCAATTGTGGCCGTGCCAAAGTCAAATGGGAAATTGAGATTGTGCATCGACTACACAAAACTCAACGAGAGTGTGCATCGAGAGAATTATCCATTACCCACAACTGACCAGTTATTAGCCCAGTTGGATGGTGCCAAGGTGTTCACGAAACTGGATTGTAATAGTGGATTCCATCAAATTCTACTTCACCCAGACAGCCAAGAACTGACGACCTTCATAACTCCATTCGGGCGATATTGCTCAAAACGCCTACCAATTTGGAATCAGCTCGCGGACCAGAGGTGTTTCAACGAGAAATGTCACGCATCCTGGAAAATACCTGGGGTCATCTGTGACATTGATGACGTTTGGTGTTTCGGAAAAGACCAGAAAGAACATGATGAAGGCTGAAAAGAGTGTTACAAAAGATGGAAGCAGAAAACATCACACTGAACGAGAAATGCATCTTTTCGTCTGACACATTGACATTTTTGGGTCACATCATCACATCTGAAGGCATCAAGGTGGACCCAAGAAAAGTGGATGCAATCAGCAATTTTCCCAAGCCGCAAAACATTCCAGACTTGAGAAGATTTCTTGGAATGGTGAACCATGTGGGAAATTCATTCCAAATCTTGCTGACACATCAAAGCCTCTGCGAGATCTTCTCAAGGAAGAAAATGAATGGACTTGGAGTCATAACCAGAAAGAAGCTTTCCAGAAACTGAAGGTACTACTGAGCTCACTCCAGTTTTGGCTCATTATGACCCTACAAAAGAGACCAAGATATCTGCAGACGCATCGCCTTGGACTAGGTGGAGTCTTACTTCAAAAGGAAGGACAGACCTGGAGACCAGTGTTCTACGCATCAAGATCACTGACATCAACTGAGCAAAGATATGCTCAGGTGGAAAAGGAAGCCTTGGCATCAACTTGGTGTTGCGAGAAGTTTGCGGATTTCTTGATTGGACTAAAAAAGTTCCCATAGAAACTGACCACAAACCTCTGTCTCTCCTTGCTCAAGAAGAAGAGCTTGGATGAATTAACACCAAGAATCCAACGCTTCAGGATGAGACTGTTACGCTTCTTCTATGATGTTGAGTATACACCAGGGAAAAACATCGTGATCGCTGATACACTGTCACGTGCTCCGGGAAATGTTCCAGCTCAACAAGATCATGAGATGAGAAGGAGACAAATCAGTTCATCAACTGCGTAGTTGAGAGTCTTCCTGTCAGTGACAAACCAGAGAGAAGATCCGAGTCAAACAACTGAAAGACAAAGTCTGCAGTCAAGTCTCAAATTTCTACAAGACTGACTCATGCCCGAGACAGCACGACGAGATCCTCAGTTGAAACAGTACTGGTTTGTCCGTCATGATCTCTCAATGCAGGAGGGATTGCTGCTGTTTCAGAGCCGCATAGTCATTCCAACAGACCTGCAAGAAGAAGTTCTACAAAATATTCACGAAGGGCATCAAGGCATTGTGAAATGTAGGCATTGGCTAGACAAAGTGTGTGGTGCCAGGCCTTTCAAAGCAAATAGAAAAAAAAAATCTCCAGCTGCAGCGTCTGTGAAAAGGAACGAGTCCATCACCCTGTAACCAACAAAAACCCCTGACTATCCTTGGCAACGCGTGGGAATGGATCTGTTTGAGTACAAAGGCCAAACTATCTGCTGATAATTGACTACTTCTCCAGATGGATAGAAATATCTCACCTGCAAAAAAACAACATCGTCTCAGTGATTTCACACTGCAAAGCCATCTTCGGAAGACAGGGCATTCCAGAAATAGTTGTCTCAGACAATGGACCTCAATTATAGTTCCAGAGACTTTGCCAAATTTTCAGAAAAGTATGGCTTCACTCACCTGACAAGCAGCCCCCTTCATCCTCAAGGAAATGGTGAGGCAAAGAGTGCAAACCGTGAAAAACTTGCTGAAGAAAGTTGAAGATGTAAAACTCGCTCTTCTGAACTACAGAGCTACACCCCTGAAACATGGACCGAGTCCAGCTGAACTCATTATGGGAAGAAACTAAGAACGAAAATTCCCTGTATGCCATGTCATCGCCTTCCAATCGACAGAAACTTTACAAAGTTCCAGGAAATTGATGCGAGCATCAAACAGAAGCAGAAAAAGAACTTTGATCGTCGTCACAGAACAAAGCCACTGGAACCCCTGAAGAAAGAAGAGAAGGTGTGGATAAAAACTCCCAGAGATGAAGAAGCCGTCGTAGTCAGCAAACCGCAACATCCTCGTACACTCTGCAACCCGTACCGGTCAACAAAGGAGGAACAGATGGCACTTACGAAGACGATACGAGACATACAAAGAACCAGCACAAGAAACTGTTACTGCATCAGGTTCCAGAAGAACCTGAGCCAGAACCTGAACCTGAGCCAGAACCTGAGCCAGAACCAGAACCAGAACCAGAACCTGAAAGGAAAGAACAAACTGAACTTGGCACTCACACAAGATCGGAAGACGTGTCAATCGAGAGACATTCTGGATCTCTAAAACATTTGACTTTGACTTTGACTTTGAAGATACAAGATTCAGGTCCTTCCATAGGACCATGTTCAGGTTCTCAACTAAACTGATTGGCCTGGGTGGTTTGGGATGGTGCAATCAGATCACCTACTGAACAATTAAACTAGGCATTCTGGGTCGTACACTGAAGGTAGTGCTTCCCAGTGCTTGTCCAGTCTTCTCTTGAAGGCGTCTACCGATGGCGAACATGATGAACATTCCGGAAACATTAATTTTGATGAACATTCCGGAAACATTAATTTTGAGTGCCCACTGGTTATATTAGTTTTAGTTTAGATGTTATTGTTAATTTAGTTAGGCTTTCACAAACACTTCAAAGGGGGGATGTATAATAAATGAGTTACATTATTAACCAATCAGTATTTTAGATATCTGTATTCAGCCCGGGACAGTTCTGTTGTCAGAGAGACTTCATGGCAACCAACGATCGATGCCCACAAGACGATCTATACGACAGAACGAACGAACAACGAACGAACGAAATGTTGTTTAATGGGGAAAAAGAATAAGCACACCATTTGGCTTTTTCCATCCAGCCCTCAAACAATAAATACATGGTAGAAATCATTGCATCGAACTGCATATAAACCATAAACGAATACCATGGCAATTTAGAATAAGAGAATGCACAATATAACAAAGGGGAAAAGGGGAGTGTGGGAGAGAGGGAGGGATGGAAAGCGACTCAAAGAGAGAGAGAGGTGGGGACTTGAGACACAGAATAAAGAACGGAGTCTCTGACACAAGGAGAGACAGAAGAAAAGGAAGAAGAAGAAGAAGATGATAAAAAAGAAGACTAAGGAGAAGAGGAGGAGGAGGGGGGAGGAGGAGGAGGAGGAGGAGGAGGAGGAGAAGCATATAAAAAAATTGGCACATGACAAACACAATAAGAAGAGTGGTAAAACATCAAGTCAGGGAAATGAAGGGGGAAAGAGAGAGAGAGAGAGAGAGAGAGAGAGAGAGAGAGAGGGGAGAGAGAGAGGGGAGAGAGAGAGAAGGAGGAGGGGGGTTAATCCAACCAACCAAACAATTTATCGATTTTTTTTCAAAATGGAGTGACTGACGGCGGAGAACAAAGCAAAATTTTGAAAGAGGGTGTTAGTTACCGCCAAGGACATTGACAAACAAAGCACATGACAAGACAGATGCTTTTCAACCTCTTGGGTCTTCTTCAGGCAAAAAAAAAAATCACATTTAACATTTAGGACATTACAAACAAGAACGAAAAATAAACTCATCTGTTGTTGTCCATGTGGTGGGAGAATAACCAGGGGAAATAGCCGGAAGAAGACCCAAGAGGTTTGAAATGCATTGTGTCTTGCAATGTGCTTTGTTTGTCAAATGTCATTGGGGGTAACTAACACCCTCTCTTTCAAAATTTATTTATTGCGCGACCTTGGTCTTGGTGTCAATGTACTGCTGAAGGCCATGTCTTTCAGATCTCGTTAGAATGTTGTTGATTCTAGAAGTGATGTAGTGTTGATATTGTTTAATTAATAATGATGAATGAATAACAGCAGACAAAGGGTTTGACCAAGTATTTTGTAAATAAATGTGTGACAGACCAAAAGTGGTGAGAGATGGTAGGGTTGGGGAAAGGTTGGATGGTTGTGGAGTGGAGTAGGGTAAAAGAATAAAGATGGTGGATCCTACCAGGCCGGGAACATAGGGGCGGAGCCCAGCAGTTATATGTCATTTTTTTAATTTACATACAGAGATGAAGCATGGTGAAGACAGTGCCTGAATGTAGCATTTACGATTTCATGTGCGTTCAATGTGGTAGAGCATGGTCTTTGTTCAATACACATCACAAAATGGTGTTAAAATTAATGGTAATTGTTTAACATTTTGAGAAGTAGTACACCATGATTAAATCATATGTTAGATATATTAGATGTGGTGACTCTTAGATATATTAGATGTGGTGACTCTTACACTGGTTATTTTGAATGTTTGCAAGTTCTGAAGCAGGTTTGTATCTTAGTCCTACCTTATTTTCTATATGTATTAACAGACTCGCACATGACATGTTTTCATGGGGCAAGCAAGCAAAACAATTCATCCCTGGTGATGTGGACATTTTCATACTGATGTGTGCTGATATTATAAATGGGGAAAATGCCTCGACAAATCAAAAATAACAAAAAAAATGTAGCAAATGCCTCGACAAATAAATAATAACAACTAAATGTAGAAAAATGCCTCGACAAATCAATAAAAACCTGATTATAAAAAATGCCTCAAAAAAATCAAAAATACAAAAAAATGTAGCAAATGCTCGACAAAACAATAACAACTAAATGTAACAATGCCTCGACAAATCAACAATAACAACTATTATAGCAAATGCCTCAACAAATCAACAATACAAACTAAATGTAGCAAATACCTCGACAAATCAACACTAACAGCTATTAAACAATTGCAACAATGAACAAATCAGCTCAGAAACACAACAGTAACGACAAGAAAACATCACACAACAATCAACAAAACAGTTCAAGAAAATACAACAACAACAACAACAACAACAAAACGGGCAGACAAAACAACAAAAAAACATTCCGATAGAATAACGAAAAAATACAAAAAACCCACCCACCCACATTACAATCAACCAAAAGCAACAAGAGCAATGAAGTGTTTTCCCTACACTCAAGAGAAGTTCGTTTATATACCTAGCACTTCTGCACTCGCACACACACCCCTCCTTACCTGGCCCGGGTCCAGACTCTGGCTTGGGGGTTACGTCAGGATCATTCCAAGCCCTTCACTGGCATAACTACCAAGTAAGGTCTGTCACACACACAGTCCTGCGACGCACTCTGTCCAAGCCGAGCTTGCAGCTTTCCTCAAGGTCAAGCAGCTGGTACACTGTCTTTCTGTCAGTGTCCACCTCCGGGGCCCAGCAGTGGTACTGGCAGAACCGTCCTAGCCGTTGTGTCCTCTACGGCTGACTGTCGCAGTGCTGGGGCCCAAACTGTCTCCTGGTAACTGGAGGCCCAACACTGGTCTGTCACTAGTGTTAAGTACTGTCACTGTGGTACGAAGTAGCTCCCTACTAACTACAAGTTAGCAAATCCGCTCTCCTTAAGGCCGAGTGTCGAGCTCCCTAGCTAACTACAAGTTAGCAAGTCCGCCTCTCCCAAGGCCCGAGTGTCGCTATTTACTAACAGCAAGTTAGCAGAACCGCACTCTTCAAGCTCCCCCTGTCGTACTGCCGAAGTTCGTCGCTTTTTTACCCGAGTGTCAGTGAACACTTCTCACCGAGTGCACTTCCGCTGAGCTCGCCTACGTGGCAGAAACCGTGCATCACTACACTCCCCCGACTTTATGATAAAAGCTTTTTGTCCAGGGGTTGCAGTGTGGGGGAGTCTTCACTCGCTTGGCCATGTCTGTTTTGTGGGGGTTGCGGCCTCTGAGATGCTTCCTGTTTAGCAGCCGGAGATGCGGAAAGCACTGTGTCCAACAGGCCCATGGAAACTGATCCTTTGCCAATCTGCGACCTCGTCCGGTAAGGCTATTTCAGCCACTTCGGAGGGTCAGCAGATGCCTAAGGTATCACTTGCTTGGGCAGGCTCCCGGGCCCTCCGGTGCTGGATAGTGTTCCCCCAGTTTTTTCCCTGTGGGCCCATCCGTGCCACCAGAAGCAGCATGACCTTTCAATGAACCGGGACGGCTGCCGCCTCAGCCAGGCACATCTGGAAGCTACCCTGAACCAGCCCCCCGATATACGGGCAAAAAGTGGCCATCGCTTCCCTCTGCCCATCCGGATGCGTACTCACCAGGCGGACAGAAGACACTGCATTCAGGGGAACCGGAGCAACATTTCCCAGCTACCGGTGACCACGACAAACCAATCCATGGCCTGCCACAATGCCCCACACCCCTCAGCATACCATCACAGCCCTCTCTCTCGGCACCCTAAAAAGCAAGCAGAAGGCTTCAGGGATTCCATGTCCAACGGTGCTGGGTACTTCCTCCGCCAGCAGCTCTGCCTCTCTGGGCTCATACTAGCTGTCAACACCAACAGTGCCTTCCAGTGAATAAAGCCGGCACAGACTTCAGATGAAGTGTTTCTGGAAATGGGTCTCCCACATGCTGGCTAAAAGCCTTCATGGCCTCCTTCTGGCAGTTGGTGAAGACTGTATTGCCCAAGCTGGGCAGTGCCGCCCGCCGATGAACCCACCACCTTTCCCAGTTTCCACATGGCCCCAGTAGCCATGCCATTGCCTGTCTAAGGCCTGTGTCCGACCCTGCAAAACAACACCTTTGATGAAGAGGCAAACCTTTTATCAAATATGCCAGGCAGATGGTGGATGAAGGCATGACTTTAGGGTACTTGTTAGCCTCCCCACACCCAGGAATCAAACACTTTTTTGCCCCTCTTTTTTTTGGTTTCCTGGCATGTGGAACCGCCTCCTTTACCTTCCTGGATCTGTGGCGATGTACAACATGTGCTTGGGAGAAGTTCTGGCATCCTGGATCCACAGTAGGGTTTTGAGTCCGTGCATCTATTCCCTGTTGTGGCCCTTTGTCCCGGGGGATTCCCTGTCCCTTCACTAGATCCTATAAGGCCTGTCTCGGGTTCCTCCTGACGCTGGCTAGACTGCCCAATACCCCTACTGTCCTGAGTAACCCTGGCTGACACGTTTCCAGGTGGGCCTCCTGAGCAACTTGATTTGCCAGCTGTACTTGAATCCTTACTCTGGCACCTGACCTATTCTCCCTCATGGTCACTTTCACCTTAGAACCCGGCCCTGACCCAGCAATTTTGAATAACCTCAGATGATGGGTTTCCCTTCGAATTCCTTTCATGGAGTGCTTACTGTCAGAGGCTGGTTCGGGCCTTTCAGCGGTGAAGCACTAGGCATATGTGGCGGATTATTGCCAGTAGCTCCAAATGCCTTGGGCCGTACCGAAGGCTGCACCTTGGAAACCCTGCCATGGGAGATGGTCCTTACTGCATTCCAGAGTGTGAAGGAACTGGAACCTTGACTGGAGAGCTGGGGTCCCTTTCCTTCCTTCCACCCCTTTGCCAGACTGGTTCTGCAGCCACTTCGGTAATGCCGCAGTCTTTTTTCCGGTGCCCAACCTGTTTGCAGTAGAAGCACTTGATACCGGAATCTGGATTTTTCAGGAAGTTGCTTTGTCCTTTCTTTAGCTAGAAGCTGGGAGATGAGGGGGCAGTTTTATCCACCATCAGCTTAAAGCTGTCCAGATCCTGCTTGGAAAAACCAGAACGACCGTGGCTCCTCCTGAACTTTCCTTGGTGCCTCACCATGACCAGGGAGACGTGCGGTACCACTTGACCTTATGGACGGCTTCTTCCATGGTTTTGGGGTCTCTCCAGATAGGCATATTTCCCTGCCTCCTTGTCCTACTGCCAGTGCAAAATTTTCTGATCGCCTCGCCCTGACATAACTTTCTGGCAGGTCTCTGAAGGCGAAACAGCAAGCACTGTGACCCGATCTGCCCAGTCCTCATAGGATCCCCTGGGTTTCTGGCTGGCTTGCTGGAACTTGAGCTTGGCCGTTTTCAGTCAGCTCTCTGGCCCCGAAGCGTGCTTCCAACTTCAAACATCATCTGGTGATATGAGCACTTTACTGCTCATCTTGGTGGGTAGGTGAAGAAATCTTGGCTTTTCCTTCCAAACACCATCCCAGGTATCCCACTCTCATTCTCCGACCAGTTGAGGGCTGTTCTATAGCTGTCAAACCCGTACTTGAATGACAGCCAGTTTTGTTTTCCCGTCAAACTGTAGATTTGGGGCAATTTCCGGGGGTTCCCCTTGGTCCAGAATGGGATGCCTAACAGGACTGTTTTCCCTGCTGCTGTCGAGGGGTCAGAATACAATTCCTACTCCTCTCAGTGCAGTCGTGGTGGGCATGGCTGTAAAACCTGTTTCTGTGTGACCTACTTTGGTGCCTGCTCCAAGTTACTCTCGAGGGCAGGGGACAGCTCGACGGGGGCCGTGTTCGTCCGTCATGCCTCCTGCCACTATACAGGGCCCCTCCCCATCTCCAGATCATGGGTCATGATCTCCAGCAAAATCTTGACGCCTGTGGTCAGTCGGTGCTGGCAACCTAGACCTACTTGAGTATGGGGGAAAGTGCCTGGAATCTTCAAGTCTAAAGTCCCTGCCATGGTGGGCTGTGTGTCGTCCCTGTGATCTTGTTTCAGGATTCGACTGCCTCAGACTCTGGTTGTGTTCCCACCCAGAGACTCTGACCCAAAACTGTGGCAATGCTGTCCGCTAGAGGCTGGGCCTTGACGAAGACAGAGACCTCCGCGACTGCTCGTGTCCTCGATCCGAGTACACAAGTCTAAAAGACTCGCTCCTTCCTGGTGATTTTTTCATCATTCTGGAGGATGGGGTTCCAATTTTTCAGCAGACCCAAGAGAGCCCACTTCCAACTCAACCTGGTTGTCCACAAAGTTTGGTGGATGAGTTGGAACTGGTGGCAGCTCGGCGAGCAGGGAACTGGTATCACTGGGTTCAGCAACTTGACTTAAGCTTTTGCTTGCCTCCGAGTGAAGAGAGGACCAGAAATCATCCATGGACTGCTGCCCACCCATGTGGGTAAGGGAGTAAATCTTTCTTTTCTTCCCCCCAATGTGGCGGCCATTTTGGGGCCTTTTTAAATCTTCCATGGCCCCCTGCTGCATTCCGAAATCAATCAGTTCGAGCAGGTCGTCACGGGTTTGCCACAAGGAATGGAGATCATCAAAGGATAACCTCAATTTCTCCTTCCTTTCCCTGAACACACAAGCCCACTGCTCAAACCAGAGGCTGTGTTACATTCAGCCCTATGGTCTACTGAATAAATCTTTCCCCTTTTACTAAGGAGCAACTGGAAAGTACTAGTGTGGAGTACAATTAGTACCTGGTCTGTGTACAACACAAAACCCAACACCCAACGCTAAATTAACAACTTCTGTTTTGTTGTTAACTTACAGCTAGGGTTGTACTAACTGAAAGTGCTAAGCATATCCCAACTTTCCCGACACATGAAGTGTTTTCCCTACACCAAAGAATTCGTTTATTACCACACTTCTGCACTCGCACACACACTATACCTTACCTGGTCAGTCCAGACTCTGGGTTGGGGGTTACGTCAGGATCATTCCAAGCCCTTCACTGGCATGAACTACCAAGTAAGGTCTGTCACACACAGTCTGGACGCACTCTGTCCAAGCCGAGCTTGCAGCTTTCCTCAGAGGGTCAAGCAGCTGGTAAACACTGTCTTTCTGTCAGTGTCCACCTCCGGGGCCCCGCAGTGGTACAGGGCAGAACCGTCCTAGCCGTTGTGTCCGTCTACGGCTGTACTGTCGCAGTGCTAGTGTGGCCGGACAGAAGTTTACTTCTGCAAATGTTTAATCTTCATGCTCTGAAAAGCATGTTTCGTTTTATTGTGGCTATTTTTTACTCTTTGGTATGTAGTTGAGCTGATAAGGGTAGTGCAAGTGTATAGGGATTTCAGTGAATTCCGACCTGCTGTCGGAGGAGTCTCCGCCTCCGCCCTTGGGGCCTGGTTAGCTGGTTCCAGAATTGTCTTTAGAATGGGCGTGGAGGTGTAGGAATACAAACAGTTGGTTTGTGGATATAACCATCTACTTGGCATAATCTCTGTTTAGGAATGTGCACAAATTACCAACATTAATGGGTCTTTATTCATGGCAAGGACAAAGCATTAATTAAAACGGTTTTTTTACTGAAGCTCAGGGCCTATATTCTGCTGCGTGGTAGCTGTGGGTGTGAACTGGAGGCACTAATACCAGCCTCCCGCCCAGACTGCGCTCTCTTTCCCACTGCTTGTCACGGCGACCAGAGGTCTTGCCTGTTCGTCTGATGAGAAAAAAAAAACGGTTTCATGCTGGTTAGCTACAGCCCGAAGGACTGGTGACTATATTTTTGAGGTACGTTAAATAAGTTTATTGGGAACAAGTTTGTTGGGAATCCGGTTGTAATAGATAAATATTTCTGCTGTTGTTGACTTGTTTAGGAGTTTTGAAGAAAATGTCAAAAGCCACGTGGTGGAGATGTTTGCACGACTAGGGGTGTTCACTTGGGAGGAGAGCTGGGTGTATTTTTTCCCCTCAAGAGATCTTGGACAGATCTCTTCTCTCTCTCTCTCTCTCTCTCTCTCTCTCTCTCTCTCTCTCTCTCTCTCTCTCTCTCTCTCTCTCTCTCTCTCTCTCTGTGCTTGTTTAATTTTTGTTCATGGAATCAGTACCTGATGTGAAGGAGGCTGGAATGAATTATTCAGTTATGCTCACTCCTTGCAGTTACAGTGTTGTTGAAAGCAATTCCTGAAAATCAATGCTGATCTATTTAATTTTCATTTTTGATGTATCCGAAACTTCGTTTTGAATTGTGTTCCATTTCTTGGTTACACTCGAAGTGGGCGAGTCACGACGATGGATGAATGAAGGGAAGTAACCCTTTTTTTTGAAGAGTAAACCATTGAAACGTATGAGTTGCTTCCCTTTGCTGTATTCTCGCTGGCCATGGTGATGCCAGGCAATTATCTTTTTTTAGATCATGTGCGTCTTGGTGCTATGACTTAGGGACACACATGTTGCCCTTTTCAGAGGATGCCTGTTCCACACCAGAGAGGTGGCCGGGACAGATGAACGGGTGTGTCAGAACCCTGTCCTGAGGTTGGCTGGCTTGGTTGGCTTGGCTGGTTAGTTGATCTGGTTTTGATTGACTGAATAAACGAAATGTCCAACATCAACACGGTCTTGGGTGATGGACGGATGACTCTCCCCCTCTACCCTTGACTGCTTACAAATGGCGTCGTTCGACAGGATGGAACATACCGACTTCAGGACGCGGGCAGCCCCAACGACGACAAGGACTCCTCACAGGTATCCTTTTGTCATTGTTGAGATACTGGGCCTGCGCGGTCCACTGTTGTTGAAGGAGCAGCACCAGGCGACAGCGCGGAGAACGGCCAGCTGCGGCACTAGGCGCGCGCCAGCTCGTCGCGCTGCTGAAAGGTTGAGGGCCTCAGCTAACGATGAAGGACTTGTAGTTGCTCGGGGTGGGTGGGAAGTGTCTCTCTTAAGGGCACGGAAAAGGAGAATCGCCCTGCGCAGGATCTGTGCCAGAGGGGGTTGGGACTGTTGTCACTGACTGTTGAAATTGGCCTGTCTTTGTGTTTGTTCTCATGATTTAATGTGTTTGTCTTTTAGAGAGTGCATTTTTCCGTGTGTCTCTTTCCCTTATCTGTGAATAGTTAGTTAACTCGTTGAAGAAAAAAAAAAAAGCGTTCATTTCAGAAAAACCAACTGATTTTTTTCGTTTATTCAAGTTGTTAATTGTTCTGCTCATATGTAAAAGCCCTCAAAAGGCTGAAGCGGAAACGAAGTAGAACAATTGGAAGCAATGAAACAAATGATTGGTGATTTAACAACTGACCTAGACAGATTAAAATACAAGGGGGAAAAAAGATAGTGGTAGTGCAGAGGGAAGTTGTTGTGCCACGTTTAGGGGAGGGGTAAGGCAACCCAGGAGTTCAGGGAAAAATGCTCAGCTGCATGGAAGACCAAAACCTTGACGACGAAAGTGAAAAAATTCTTTTTCGTGAGGTCCCATCTAGCGGACGCAGTCAAGGACGACCTCGACTGTTATCCCCCAGACCACATTCGGACATAGATAGTCTGTGGAGCATTTCCGGGGACACATATGGGGACAACAGATCGTAAGCAGTGTTGGCGACATTTAACAGCTTAGAACAGCAGACAGTGGGGGGTGAGGGGATTTTGCAAACCGGCTGAACAAGGTGTTCAAAGACCTCACAGCTAGGCAAGGGGCCAGGGTCAGCGGCCCCAGGACGAACAGGTCTTACGGGACCGTTCTTAGTGGGCTGAGGGATGGTTTGCTAATGAGGCAGCTCAGGGCCAGGGCTATGGAGGGGCCTATCGTTCCTAGACGCAACGAGCATTCCCAATTAAGTGGGAGTTACAGGAGGACTCCATGCGCCAGCCCACCCCCAAAGCAGCAACAGCAACTGCGTCTGTCGGTCCCAAGTAGTGTGATGAACTGCCAAGTTGGTAGAGTGACTGGCAGAACGGGGTTGCAGCGATGGAGAACAACCAGGGCAAGGGGAAAGAAAATAGAAAAGGGGGAGGAATATTCACGTCGACCCCGTCCCCACTTGGGGAAGGATGGAAAACCCCTCTGTTTTCGTTGTGGGGGCTCGGGCCACATAAAAACGAAACTGCCCCCAGAACCAGGGAAATCGGACGTCCTCTACAGTGAAGAGTCGAACTGTAGGGTGGGGAGGAAAAGATCACTAGTAGGTTGGTAGGGCCCAACCCAGAACCACCATTAAGTTTAATGGGAAGGAGGTAGGGGCCTGGTAGACCAGGATCACAGGTCACCTTGATGACAGAAAAGCATTCAAGGAATTGTTTGGAACAAGTGACGTCAGCGGGTGTGGAGCCCAGGGGTTTGATAAGAATAACAGCACCCAACAGGCTGGAGGTCCCCTACCTAGGCTCTTTGAGGCGGATGTACAGGTTAGTGGAACCACTGTCAGTGGGCGGGGCATTGTGGTGAAGCGCGGGTGTGTCGGGGACGACGATGGGGCCCAGGAGGCAGTCATTTGGGGATGAATGTACTGCAGGCCCTCCCGCGGGTCCCCTGCCCCTCCCACGATTGATCGGTGGCCTGCTAGTGTGGCAAGGGGTAAACCCTGTCTTTGTTCCCCCCCAGTCAATCGTCAACCCGTGACGGCGGACAGGAATAGGGAACCCCCCAAAAAGGAGAAAGACTCACGGAGCTGTTGATGGGGCCAGCTCCTGGTGCTCTGCCTCAGGGCCTCCTTGTTGGGAATACACTAAGGTCTGTATGTGGAAGCAGAGTTTTTGTGCAAGTTCCCAAACATAACTAGAGACGGGATATCCTCGGGCCCAGGCACAGTACTAGGCACGGTGCATGAGGTGCAGGTGACATTGCACCAAGGGGGGTTGAGGTGGAAGTACGCTGTGACAGGATCATGTGCACACAAAAGAATCGCTTGTCATCCCCCAGTTCGCAAAAGTGTCCAGTTGACTTACAGCAAACAGGCTGTACAACAGACAGAAGCGACAACTAGAAGGGCCCCTGCTACCCAATGCGGACCTCTTCTGAAAAGTGATGAAGACTTGGGCTATACAGAAAGGGGTGATGCACAGTAAAAATTTGAAGGATGATCCCCCCTGTGGCGTCCACCTTTCGCAGAATCCCCCTACACAGCTACAAGAGGTTAAGGACCACATACAGATGCTCATGGACAAAAAGATTATTCAAAGGAGTAACAGTCCATATGCATCCCCTGTGGTCATCGTGCAAAAGAAGGATGGATCCATCCGTTTATGCGTCGACTACAGGCGCCTGAACGCTAAGACCATCCCGGATGCGTCCCCTCTGCCCGTATCGATGATTCCTTGGATGCGTTAGGGGGGGGCGAAGGTGTTCTCCACATGGACCTGGCTAGTGGCTACCACCAAGTGGCCATGAATCCAAAGGATAGGGAGAAAACGGCGTTCATCACGCCTTTTGGCCTTTCGAATATCAGCGTTGCCCTGGGCCTATCCACCGCGCCAGCTACTTTCCAAAGACTCATGCAGATGGACGATGAATGATCTGGCTTTTCAGATCTTCTGTATACTTGGATGATCTGCTGATTTATAGCAGATCTTTTGAAGGCATCTGCAGAGATTACAGGTAGTGTTTGATAGACTGCGGGAGGTCGGGCTGAAACTCAGCCCCAAGAAGTGCCACCTGGCCCAAATGAAGGTTGAGTACTTGGGATACAACCGTTTCTGGTGAGGGAATTGCCACTTCGGGACAAAATCGAGCTGAAAAAAGGGTTGGCCGATCCCAAGAACCCTGCGTGACCTACGGTCATTCCTGGGTTTTGCCAGCTATTATCGCCGTTTTGTCCAGGGTTTGAAAAAGTAGCCAATCCTAAACCAGCTGTTAGTCAAGACCTTCAAAAGAGAAAAGGGGCGGAAAAAAAGAGTACACTAGTAAAGTCTCTGAAGATTGGGACGCTAGCCTGCCCACACCTCCTTTCATGCCCTGATACACGCACTGACCTCTGCCCCAGTGTTAGGCTATGCAGATTTCCCCCTTCCTTTTATCCTAGAGACGGACCCCAGCCTTGAGGGTGGGCACAGTGCTCTCTCAAGACCAGAAATGGGAAGAAAAGGGTCATTGCTTATGCCAGCAGGGCATGAGGCCAGGGGAATGGACAATGAAACAGTACAGCAGCATGAAGCTCGAGTTACTGGCCCTGAAGTGGGAAATTTGTGCGAGAATTTCGACATATTTGCTGGGAGCCCACACGGAAGTTTTTCACGGATAACAATCCGTTGAGTCATTTACAGACAGCCAAGCTGGGTGGCAGTCGAACAACGGTGGGTGGCAGAACTGGCCTCGTTTGACTTCACAGTCAAATACGATCAGGGAGAGAAAACGTCAATGCTGACGCGCTCTTTTAGACACCCCGTGGAGCAGCTAGGGAGAGGAGGAAGAGCTGACGGCAGTTCCTGTGTGCAAGGGATAGACAGGCCTGGGCGACCCACATGACTGTCCATCCGGCTTATCCCCGCAGCTGAGTGACATTGCCAAAGCACTCCGGGGGCAGCCGGCAGATGACTGAGGAAAAAAGGGGAGGATGGTGAGGCCAGTGCTTTGCCTTCAGTGAATCAACAGCAGTGGAGAGAAGACAGATTAAAGATCGTGCATTGTTTCGGTTCTCCCCTTTCTGGGCAAGAATAAGCCTGACACTGTCACGCTTTCTAAGGTGGATCCACGGGCTAAGGCTTTATTGTAAGTTAAAGCGGCCTTGAGTCCAAGAAGGGCGGTGTACAGGAGGATCGTGATCCTTATGGGTGGGTCACCAGATAGTCGCCCCAGAACCCATGCAGGGGGAGGTGTTGTCGTTTGCGCATGACAGGTGGGGACATCAGGGCCCAGAGCGACATTGCGACTCCCCGTGCGCGGGCGTTCTGGCCACACATGCATCTGGATGTCCAGGAGTGGTGTAGACGCTGTGAACGTTGTCAGCTTGCCAAGAAACCTGCCCCTACAGCTCACTGCCCTATGGGACACCTTCTGTCCTCAAAACCTCTGGAGGTGGGGCGCAATGGATTTCACGGTCTTGGAGCCATCGTCGGACGGTAGAGAGAATTTTTCTGGTTCTGACAGACAATTTTCACTAATATACAGTCACCGTCCCCCCCCGTGACCAAATGCGGAGACAGTGGCTAAAGCTGTGGTCAAGCACTGGATTGTGCACTATGGTGTGCCGCAGCGGCTCCACTCTGACAAAAGGGCCGCAGCTTTGAGTCGGCCGTCATGAACCCGTTGTGCGAACACTACGGTATGGCCAAGTCACGCACAACATCCTATCACCAAGGCAATGGGCAATGTGAAAGTTCAACAGGACGTGCACAAAACCCGCTGAAAACATTGTCGCCAGAGCAGAAAAAGGGTTGGACCAAAAAACATTTGGAGTGACCCCTGTGTACAATTGTACACTCATTCATCAACAGGGTTCTCCCCCTTCTACCTTATGTTTGGGGCGAGAACCCCGCCTTCCATTGATCTCTCCTGGTAATGACAAGTCAAGTGGGAGCTCAGTACCCCGGGATGGTTTGAGAGGTCATCTCGAACGGTTGAGATGGCCATGACAAAGCGGGGGCCCTACAGAAAGCCGCCTGTACGCAAGGACTGGCATGAAAAAGGAAACCCCGTCGATCTTTGGGTAGGAGACTATGTGGCACAAGTGAGGTACGCGGAAGAAGTAAAATCAGGATTCTGGAGAAAGGGTGTCGGGTGACACAGTGCCGATGAGGGGGTGGCCCGTACACCACAGCGAGGGATGGTTTGGATGGGAAAAAGGGGAATAGACAGAAGTCAGAGATTTTTTCACCACTGCCCCCAAACTATGGAACCAGGAGTCCACCACCAGAAAAGTTAGACGATGAACGGCCAACGGAAACGAGGTTCGGCAGTGGCACATTGTTCGGCCCAGCGTGGGTTCAAACGAGCAGGGCCATCAGGGAGTCACGCCCTGTTCTCGGCAGGCCTCGCAGGCGTGGGCCATGGCTCGAAGGCCAGGCGATCGGCCTCATCCCACCCCTCAAGCAGCAAACCTCCGCGGTCTGCCAAAGGAAAACAAAGGCGTCCGACGGTTGAATGTAAGGTCGGCTGATGCTCTTTGTTGTTGTCAGGCTGCAGTCGGAGTGTTTATACACCCCTAATGTTCCACCTTCTCCCCTTTTTTCCCATGCGGACCGCCCTCCCCGCGTGAGATTATGGCACTGCGTTGTGTAGGTTGATGTGTCACGGTCCCGTGGGGTTTCCGGGGTCCCTTTGTTACAAATAGTTCCCCTCCTTTGGGGCATTCTGTGCTAGTAATGTCCCTTTTCCTATCGCTCTCAGTTACTCTGTCTCTTCCTTTGCTGTAACTGTCGTTACGGGTTTTTTGCTACCATGTCTTTTATCTTCTTTTCCACAACCTCTTCCACAAATTTCTGCACTGAACGGATGTCGAGTGAATGAATGGACTTCGAGTTAGGCGAGTATCCCAAGGGTTTTAAAACGAGTTCACACGCTACCCGATATGGAACTGAAGAAGAAGAAGATGTGTTCTCTATAAGGTCCCGTGTTCATGTATTTATGTGTAGAACTGATGTGCGTAACTTTGGGCCCCAGCCGCTCACTACGAGTCATGGATACTATGAATTATGTTGTTGGTTTTTTGTCAGTTTTCTTTTGACTGAAAAAAGTTTTAATGATCCATGTTTTAATGTAGAAATATGAAGGTGTTGGAAGTTAGCACCTTGGAAAATGGCTGGAGGACAAGTAAAGCGATTGAAGAAGGCTCTTGACAAAAACAAAGGGGGGCATTTCCAGGAAGCTGCCTTTGTACAAGAAGGCATAAACAGTCCACTGTGGATCCGGGGTGGAGATAAAGTGGGATATGGAACCAGGTACTAGGTGTGATTTGAAGGTTTAGGAAAAAAAACCTTTCTGGGAAAAGGGGTGAATTAAGTGTGGCTAGGCTGGCCCCTTACACCATAAACATGGGATGGTTTGGATGGGTAAGAGGAGGAGGGCTAGGGTGGAAATCAGGAGATTCTTTTTCATCACTTTCCCCACGCCCCAAGAAGTCTCTCCACAGGTCTGCAAGGCGAACAAAGCCAGGTGTGAGAACGTTTCTAACCTAAACGTAAGAGTCCGGGATGATCGCTCTTTGCTAGTCTGGTTGACTGCCATGAATCATGAGTTTTTTTTTTTCAGTGAATTTTCTTTTTTTTTGAGGAAATGAGTTTTAATGATTTGTGTTTTTATGTGTGAGGAAGATTTTTTTTGCACTGTGGTTGAAACAATCGTGTTTTAAACCGTGATAGAAGTCCCCTTTTCTTATTGCATTCTGCTGGACATAATGTGGGCCATGCGGGTAGACTTTTTTTTGTTATTTGAAAGATGATGAAAATTTACACTATGAAAGGGAAAACACTCGCTGCAGAGCGATGGCATGGTAAAATGTGCAAATAGGGTGAATTCATTAGCGCTATGTTCGCTGCTTTTGATGGAGCTATAACAGAAATAGTATGTGTGTTGGGTTTGTGTGTATAAGCAGCTGGGAGTTTCTTTGTTTTTGGCTGGGCTATAAACATAGTGTTGCGTTTTTTGTTTGCGTTTTGGTTTTGGTCGTTGTCAGACAATCAGTTTTCAAGGCAGCATCCTGAATTTACCCATCTGGATTCCGGGAACAAAAACCGATCCCCTTCTAAACACAGTGAGTTCAGTCACTTTCGTCCCTTTCAAACGACGTTTTCAGATAATGACCACAAGGATGGAACGAACGTAAATTGGTAATACCCCCGTTAGGGCAGGGGAAAAGATGCTCCATGCCTCATGTTACTAACCATTAAACAGTACTCAGAATGTGCATGTTGCAAAAGGTATGTTTGTGGAAACACTATTTCTCTTCACGTCAGCCAATTAGGCAGACACGTGTATTTTTTTTCAGCTGTTGAAGTTTGCATGTGTGAGTTATTTGGTGACTGTTTTTGAATAACAGTTTTTTTTTTCAAACATGTACATTTTTTTCTTCTTTTTTTGTTTTTCTAATGGTCCTTGTTTCAACAATGGCATGAACTTTGTTGTGTGTAACGTAGTTTGCGGTACTATGTGGTCATTGATTTTAAGTGACTCAAAAGTCAGATGGTTTTTGCATAGAATTGGGCATGTGAATATATTCAGCCAAGTGGACATTCTTTTTGTTGTTGTTGGGAAAAGATTGCATTTTAAGATTTACTTTAAAAAGGAGATCTGAAAAATGGACCCGACTTGAGGGTACAAGTGAACATGGACTCTTGTTGGGGAAAAGGTGAACTCGATGTCTACTGAATGCGATGCTCGTTTAGGAGGCGACAGAAAGCGCGAGATTGGCACTTTTAAGTCCCCGGGGGGTGTTTTGGTGTTGCAAGCCAGGCCCGATTGGTTTTGTAAACTGCTGTCCTCCGTTCTCTTGGTCTGTATGACTGCGATTTGTTTTTTGTCGTACTATATTGATCTTTTGATGAACCATTTGGCATGTTTGATTTTGCTATGTGTGCTGATACGTTTTGTTTTGAATTCTAACGGAGTCTACCTTGTTGGTTACGGTGCTGTCACACTGTTGGTTGTGTTATGGGGACCATAACTGTCAGCAGGGGAGATTGTGACCGGACAGAAGTTTACTTCTGCAAATGTTTTATCTTCATGCTCTTCAAGAGCATGTTTCGTTTTATTGTGGCCATTTATTATTTTGTATGTAGTTGAGCTGAAAAGGGTAGTGTACGTGCATAGGGATTTCAGTGAATTTCTGAGTTTCTGTAGTAGAGTTGATTAGGGTAGTGCAAGTGCATAGGGATTAGCTTGGTTCCAGAATTATCTTTAGAATTCCAATGGATGAGTAGGAATACAGTGGTTGGTTTGTGGATATAATCAGTCTACTTGGCATAATCTCTGTTTGGGAATGTGCACAAATTACCAGACAGTAATGGATATTTATTCATGGTAATGACAAAGCATTAATTAATGCTGTTATTTACTGAAGCTCAGGGCCTATATTCTGCTGCGTATTAGCAGTTGGTGTAAATGGGGGCAATAATACCGGCATCCGCCAGAACGCGATCTCTTCCCCACTGCTCGTCACGGCTAGCAGAGGTCTTGCCGGTGCGTTTGATAAGGGAAGACCGGTCTCAGGCTGGTACAGCACCAAGACAAAGGTGATTATTTTTTAGGTATGTCAAAACAAGTTTACTGGGAACAAGTTCATTGGGAATCTGGTTATTGATAAATATTTTGTTGTTGTTGACTTGTTTAAGTGTTTTAAAGGAAATGTTAAAAGCCACTTAATGGAGATGTTTACAAGACTAAGAGTTTTCACTTAGGAGGAGAATGGTTGTATTTTTCGTTCAAGAGATCTTGGACAGCTCTCTCTCTCTCTCTCTCTCTCTCTCTCTCTCTCTCTCTCTCTCTCTCTCTCTCTCTCTCTCTCTCTGTGTTGCTATTTTTTTTCATGGAATCAGTACGGTGTACTGATGTGATGGAGGCTGGAATGAAGTATTCAGTTATGCTCACTCCTTGTAGTTACAGTGTTGTTGAGAGCAATTCCTGAAAATCAATGCTGATCTATTTAATTTTTAGTTTTAGATGTATCAGGAACTTCGTTTTGAATTGTGTTCCGATTGTTGGCTACACTTGGGCGCGTTGCGACGATGGATGAATGAAGGGAAGTAACCCTTTTTTTTTTTTTGAAGAGTATAACCATTGAAATGTATGAGTTGCTTCCCTTTGCTGGATTTTGCGGGCTATGTTGCCAGGCACTATCTCTTTTTTTTTAAGATCATGTACGCTTGGTGCTATGATTTAGGGACACACATTTTGCCCTTTTTCAGAGAATGCCTGTTCCACACCAGAGAGGTGGCCGGGACAGATGACGGGTGTGTCAACACCTGTCCTGAGGTAGATATGTTTTTCCCATGTTGATATTCTGTTGCAAGTTTTTTGTTCTGCTTTGACATTTTTCAACATGCCCCTGTGCAATTCATCGTGCTTTTGGTGCCATGGGTTCTTTGTCAGAGCCATTAATTGAATGATGATTGGGTATGTATTATTACGAGTAAATGAAAATTTGTTTTTATATTATGAGAGACTAACGAATATCTACCAGGAATAATCTAGACCTGTCCGGAGGTGGGTGTGCGTGCTGAGAAAGGAAGATGGCTCTAGTTGGCTGGTTCATGTGTAAGAGTGTCCTTTTTGAGTTTCATTATATGTGTTGGACACTACACATATTTTTTTCCATACAATTGTGTAACTGTTGTTGAAAATTGGAGTTAAATTTAATTTATTTTATTGTTTATGGCCCTGCCGTTCGCAACGGGGAGTTCCCTGTTGGATTGTGTTT
>JAFLJL010002304.1:0-26873 GCA_018398815.1 Conus ventricosus | reverse complement strand
ACTGTCGGAAGAAGTGTGAGTAATTAGCGGAGCGGCGCTCATTGGCTAGGCTGTGACAGCGACGCCACGCGGGCTGATGTCATATGGGGCGATCGAGCAAGCTAGGCAGGAAGGAGTGGGGGGAGTGCAGCAGTATTGATTTTTGGCCAGATACACACCTGCAATGTAAACAGGGAGCACGCCACTGTAGGGGGAGTATGCTACTGTAAACCAGGGCACATTTTTTAAATAGTGTGTGTGTGTATGTGTGTGTGTGTGTGGTGTGTGTGTGTGTGTGTGTGTGTGTGGTGTGTTGTGTGTGTGTGTGTGTGTGTGTGTGCGACGTATTTGTGAAACGCAAAACACGTATGCCTATGCCCCGTGTCTAAATGAAAATATCACAAAGAATCCTTCGCCACACGGTCAGGTTACGCCAGCCCTACCTTATGGCGCCATAATTACAGGTCATAGGATCCGTCCAGGGTACTGCCTGCCACAAACCCCAAGCCCTCTAATTAGGGTTGTTCGCACAGTGTATGCGCGAAAATGATGTATTGATAATGATCAGTAAATTAGTATTGAAAACGGATAACCCTACAGAGTATATTTGTTTGTAGGTCGTGGTGGAGTAGCAAGTGAGTCTGAATCGGTGTTTATACTTCTCTAAAAGTTTTGTTCGTTTTGATAAATCGATCCATCGATCTAAACAATGACTCATACGGATTAGAAACGACGGAAACGATTCTCCTTTGTCAGGGCGCACAGAACGGAAACGTTCGCGAAAACGATCAGCAGAACATTGAAATTTCTTGAGGAGTTCTTCTTTCAACTGATCCCAAGTTAAATTGTGTTTTGCCGCGAGTGTATGGTACAGTGTCAAAGCCGCTACCCTTAAACAACGACGCAATAATACAATGTCCACTTTTCCTTTGCCAACCACAAGACGTTGCGTGACTTTCAAAGCGGAAAAGAAAACTATCTATGTCATCCGTTTTTTCCTCGAAAGGTGGTAACTTTGGAATATATGCCGCTTTTGGTTGAGGCGCGCTTGCTGAACCGACTGGGAGCTGGTGGAGGTTCTCTCGATGCCTGTATTCTTCTAATTTCAGCATCAGTCTCTAGTTCTAACTGCCCCAACTTAAATGACGTTCTTTATCTTCAGCTTCCCTCTGCAGTCTTTTTCTTCAATTTCTCTCTGTAGTCTATTTTCTTCAGCTTCAGCTTCCCTCTGTAGTCTATTTCTTCTCTCTCTCTTAGCCTGTCTGCCCTATCATGCATTGTTGCACATAGTTAGTAAGTTTTTCTCCATCAAAACCCAAGCGTTCCGCTGTTGAACATATTTATCAAAATCATCCATAATGAACCGTCACAGATATAAACACAAAACAATTTCTAAGTATGAATAAAAATAAGGCGTATATATGATGAATGTTTTATGTTTCACAAAAACGTAATTATAGTATATGCAAATAAAGAATTCAATGTCCAGTGTAAACCGAAAACAGCTTACTAAAACAAGGTAGATATGAACACAAGGAATGTATTTTTCCAGAAGTATTTTGTTCTCGAAAACAGGTATCAATTTAAAAAAAAATGACGTTCAATGCTAATCTGTTTTTTCCTAAGAAAGGAAAAAAAAAACACAATAAGTTTTCTGAAAATAAATTCTTTATAAAGTTTTAGTTCTTAAATGTTCTTGTTATCAGTCTTTCTTACTTTTAAATGAAGTTACAAAACAAATGTATCGCCTTATACGATAAGTGAATATAAATTTACAAAACAAATGTAAGCACAAACAATTAAAAAGAGGGGAAGAAACACAAACTAGCGGAAATCCTACCTAAAAGATGAAAATGTAGAAAGAAAACTAGATAGGGCTTATTGATGAGAAGGTTTAAGAGGTTTTGAAAAAGGGGTGAAAAGGAAATGAAAGGATACACAGGACCGGAACAGTGAGAAGAAACCAAGAAAGCAAAAGAAGCCCTCAGACAGCACCTAATGGTCACTGTCTCCCGTGAAACTGGAGACGGGAAAAAACAAATCACTCACAATATACACAACACTACAGCAATAATGCAAATAATAAACAATCAATTAATAAATGCACATTCACCCAAACCAAAGAAAATCTCGCACCACACACAGAAAAAAAATAATCAAAAGATAAAGATGTTTATTTGGGTTGAGCGGTAATCAACTCCACCACCTACATTATTTGCGTGACGGAAGTGAAGTCGATCCCACACTCTGAGGGGCAAGGGGAAAAATCAAAATGAAACAATAGGAAAGGGAAAGAAATAGATATTTACGAGAAGGGAAGGACTACCGACTCCCCAACGCCATGCCCCCCTGCTAACGCAGGAAGAGGTTGGGGCTATCAGTCCTGGGGAAGGGGACAAAACAAAATCTATACACTAGGGGAAGGACAGCGACTCCTCAACGCCCTGCCCCCTGCTGCCAGGTACGAGCAAGAGGAGGTGAGGCTATCGGTCCTGAGGGGGGAAAGGATCAAAAAGAAATCCTACCAAAAACCTTAACGGAGTAGAGCAACCAAAAGAAATGTCAACCACCCGAAACACATATAGAAATAGAAAAAAAACAACAAATGCAAATATTATACACAATAAATAATTAACTAATTCTTTTCTTTTTTCTTCCCTCAAACCCTTGAGGTACAAATCAAAATCCTTTTTTATCCCCAACTGAAAACTATCTTTTTTTTTTTCCCAGGCCTGAGGGTACAAACACAAATCTTTCCTCTTTTTTCTTCCCTCAAACCCTTGAGGGTACAAATCAAAATCTTTTTTATTCTTTTTTTTTTTTCCCCGGGGGAACAAAATGGCAGCTACTTCGGGCTAGTCGGGGTCACCACTGTCACACTGTCACTTTTGCATACCCGCATTCATGACAGCATTACTCCATATGCACACGCAATCTTTCCAATCAACCAAAAGGCGCACTACCGAATGTTTTTTCTTCTCCCCCTCTCCTTCAGGAAAAACACTTTACTAAATCACATCAACACTTATAAACAGATTTTACACCTGTATCTCTCTTTTACACTGAGAGATAAATTAATCTTTACACATGTATCTCTCTTTACACTGAGAGATAAAATAATCCAGTCCACTTCTATAAAGCCATGGCCTTCACATTACATTAGCCCCCAAAAAAAACCAGACCAGGAGAATAATAGCTCCTGTACTCACTGATGCCCTGCCTGCATCAAGTAAAAGCTTCCATACTTTCCCGATTCCCTGTCTTTCTTAGACATCGATTGCCCCCTTGAACTCTCTCGTCACTGGAGATATGAGTTTCGCCTTCTCTTCCTCGACTTCTTCTGTCCCTTGAGAACTGACGAGTTCCAACTCCTCTCCATGGAGTTGGTACTTGCTGGGGCTGAACACTGGTGTGGTCCCCACACCATGGCCATCTTTAATCACCTCACGGGGTGAAAGGTGAAGGGCGAAGGGCGAAGGTGAAGGGTGAAGGGTGAAGTGAAGGGCTGAAACACGAATAAGGTTCGTGGTATGTAACCTGCATTTCCCAATTTTATACATGAATTCTTTTCTTTCCCTTTTTCTTTAGGTTCTCCCCCTTAGCTTTTCCCAACTATCTATGGCTTCACCTGGTAATACTGGTCAGTCAGAGAGGAGAACCAACGTCCTGACAGTTATCGAGTCTCTAGGACCATCTCTTGCTGGCCTAAAACTGACTCTTTCCTCTCCCTCCTCCTAGTGAGTGCATACTCAGGTGTTTCAAAACACATGACCAGCACCTTAACCAGCCCTTGTAAACTATCTCTCAGTGGTACGCTTTTCCCCCAATGACCTCGCTTCGTTCTTAATGAGTATATCTCACAATTATTTTGGACGCCCGCTACCAGTCAAGCCACATGAATATTCCTCCTTTCTAATAGTGGCATGGGGAAATGATCTTATCACTAAACTACATGTGATGGAGCGCCACATGCCTTGATGTAGCTACGTCACAGGACAATGCCATTCTGCGACTGAATGCGTGATCTCGCAAAGTTTTTCGACCAAGTGAAGAAAGCGCTTCGAGAGTATGTCCGTTTAGACGCTGAGGCATACCGAAGAAGTTGCGAAGGGAATGAAGAAGGAGGTAGGTGAAACGTTTTCAGCAGTTTATAGACCGGCTAAAGTCTTGTTTCAGTCCTGTGTGTGGCTGCAGCCGGGAAAAGACGAAACCAAAGCTGAGGACCTGAAAGATCCTCATTTTTCGAGGAACAGATGTATGGAACTTTACTCCTGACTTTGTCACGAATTGCATCGAGCGAGTCCCAAGAATGCTGAAGCAGTGCCTTGGAAGCAACTCGTATAGCAGAAGCCCGACGGAATAGGGCGAGGAGAGCGAAGAGGCCCTCTGTAATAAGTGCCGCTCAGAGGTCAAAACCGAAAGCACCTAGGGGGTAAAAATCCAGGAAATTCCAGCGAAAAGGACCGGGGGACAGCGGGAGAGAGTAAATTTAGAGAGCTTCAGCCAGCAATCACGCTGCAGCACCCAAATGGACACCTAGGCGGGGGTGATTTTCTATGCATGCAAGCGACCAGGCCACATCCAGAGAAATTGTCCGAATCTTGAGAGTGTAAGCTATCCAATATTGTGTCCATGTCTTGAGAGCCAGTATACTCGGAACTAACCCCCTACGCCTGTGTGTACCAGCTGCCAGGTACCATTCAAATCCGAGGTGTAAGGGTGAGGGTCGGAGAGTCATGGCAAGTGGTATCAGAGATACAGGAGCATCTGCAGACCGTGGTTCGCGGCGAGGCTAGTACCAAGTGATGCTATACAGGGAGGACTCAGACGGTTGTATTGGCTGAAAAATCCAGTGTCGTACACACTACCCGTGCCTGTGTGTACTGGACACGCCGTACTTTGAGGGAAGGTTGATGGCTCTGTGATGGAGATCCAGTTGAGGAAGTGCGGTGGGGAATTACAATATGCCGTGAGGGAGAGCACCATCCTGAAGAGTCCCAGTATACCCATCAGGGAAGAACAAACTCATCGGATAATGACAGCAATCAGATACAGCCATCAGGTCGCTGTGTTGACTCGTGCTCAGGTCAGAGGACAAGGCCTGCTCCAACCTTTATCCTTACAGGAGCAAGTGATGGCTGTCTCGAAAAGAAGAGCTGATTCCGTGAGTACAGGAACTGATGATAGCCTTGCACGTGCCAAAGAGCGCAGAGGAAAAGTTAGTGTTCCGATCCCCAGGGGAAATAGGGTCTCCCTTTACGTGGAAAGACCGAGTTCTTGTACGTTAGTACGAGAAGGGACAGCGATCAACAACCCAATGGGGGGCCGGGGGGGGGGAGTCCCTAAGGGAAACCGTATTAACTCTCGGACACGATATTCCTATGGCGACACTGGGGGGAAACCTGACAAAGAGAGAATATTCCCAAACTTCTATTGGCCTGGAATGTGCAGTGGACATAGGCAAGTAAGTGAAGTCGTGTGGAGTGCCAGCGTACCGTGGATAAAGGACGATCAGACCGGTACTCTTGTCAAGATGCCTCTTATGCAACAAGAACCAGTTGAACAGGGTAGCGTAGATATAGGGGACCGATTGCACCCATGTCTGCAACAGGGTGCAGGTAATATACTGTACAGGTGGACTTCGCCACGAGGTATCCAGGAGGCTAACCCACTTCGCACAGTAACCACAGAGTCAGTTGCCTTGAGGCAATGGTTTGCCTGTGGTCTCGGACAGGAATTCCCGCATCGGTTCTCCAGACCGAGGTACTCAGTTTTACGATAACATGAAGAGCCAGGTGTTCGGGTTTTTGTTCCCATCAAGGTCTGCGCACTACTCCATACCATGCGCAATGCACGGATTAGTCGAGCGCTTCAATGGTACTTGAAAAGATGCTCCCGCGATTAACTCAAGAAATGCCTGAAGATGGACGTTGGGTGCCTGCACTGTATTTGCGTATAGGAGAGGTTCCTCAACAAAGACCCCACCGCTTTTCTCCGTTCGAGTTATTGTACGGACGCAGGGTAAGAGGACCAATGAAGGTGGCAGCGTGATCTTTGGACCAAGCCGGAGACCAGGACGTCCAGACAGTCGGCGAATATGTGTTCGACCGAGAACAGAATCGCCGAAGACTTGCAGCATAGCCTCAGGAAAATCTAGGGAAAGCAGCACGAATTATAACGGCCAATTTTGATGTCAGGTCCCCGTCCTCGCACAATCCAACCAGGGACGAGGTGCTGGGGTTACGACCAGGGACCCCCCCTCAATGCACAACATGTTAGAACTGGCTTGGCAGGAACCGTTTTCCAGTAATTGCCACAGGTGGGGGAGGCCGATTTACAAGATACGAGTTCGAGGTCGGGCGAAACTCTACCACGCCAACCTGTTGAAATCGTTTGTGGAGAGGGAGGACGAATCGAAGCCCACAGCAGTGGCGACAGTAGTGATTTCAGACGAAGAGCTCTGTGAGGGCGGTGGCCCCCATTGGGAAGGAGTCCAGGTATACCACTGGCTGCGTCAGAATCCGCAGAGGATGTACTGATTGGTGCTGTAGACGATCATTTCATTCAGGGAACAGCTGCAGCAGTTGGTCGGGCGCGATTTCCAGGATGTCTTTCAGACTTGCCAGGGTCTACCACGTTGGAGGCATGCAAATCAATCTGACCTTCGAATGTTCCTGTACGATCGAGACCGTATCCAGTCCCATCTTCCCAACGCGAACTGTGTTCGGGATGAAGTGGAGATGGAAGCTGAGAATGGGAGTCATTGAAGAAGTCTGTATCTCCATACTCCACTACGCAATAGTGCTCGTGAAAAAAGAAAGATGGAAAGATTCGTTCTGTGTTGACTTCCGTCGAATTGAAACAAATAGTTGAGTTGACGCAGAGACACGAGCCAGAAATAGAGTACTATTTTTGCAAAGCTGGGGGAGCGACGGTTTCAGTAAGCTTGACCTAGCAAAAGGATACTGCAGATACCCGTTTGACGACGAACGACCGGCCCAAGACAGCGTTCTCGACACCACAAGGTCATTATCGAGTGGGTTAAGATGCCTTTCTTTTTCGGTCTGTGTAACTTCGGGAGCAGCGTTTACTCCGATGATGAGGACGTTGCTTCAACACTGAGACAGCGATGTTTGATAACTTCATCGACGATTGTTGGTGCAACCGTCGACACTGAAAACATTTTCTGTAATTGCGAGCAGGTCTGGATCGCGTTCCGAGAGTGTGGGGCTTACACCAGGCCTTCCAAGTGTGACTAGGAAAAGCTGAGGTGTCCTATCTGGAGGAACAGGAATTGGAAGAGGGAGTAATCAGGCCTGAGGAAGACAAAATGGAGCGCATTCAGTCAGCTACGACGTGCCCAGCTAGGGACGAAGAAGCAGGTACGCAGTTTCCCTGGTTTGGTTGGGTGTTCTACCGACGGTTCATCCCAAAGTTTTCTGAAATGGCATTGGCCAATCACTGACTCTGACCAAGGAAATCACCTCGCATAGTGGTCTGGCAATCCGGAGTGTGAGGAGGCGTTTCCAGAAGCTGAAAGATTGTTTTCTGCACGCCGCCTGTATGCCATTTACCAGTTTCCGGAACGTCGGTTCATTCTAAAGAACCGATGCCTACTGGGGTGGGCGTAGGAGCTGTGCTGTGTTCAGGAAACACGACACGGAGTCCTCCTGTAGTGTGCGCCAGCAAAAAGCTCAATCCAGCTGAACGCAACTATTCCATCGTGGAAAAGGAATGTTTGGCTCTGGTATGGCGGTTCAGAGTTTGAACCCTACCTTATGGGGTAAATTCCCCTACAGACGGAACCATCTCCACTTCATATTTGGAGAGGGTCAAGTCCCGCCCAGTGGTTTCGATCACCAGATGGGCATTGTTACTACAACCTTTCCAGTTTGTAGTGGTAGCAATTCCAGGACGTGAAAAATGTTGTTGCAGATTTCTTGAGTCGTATGGAGTAAGGGTTCGTGCCGAAGCTTAAAAACAGTAGAGAAGAGAGGTTTATTGATATTTTCCAAAATCTGTTAACATCTACGGACTCGTTCGTGCGTTCCTTCAGGTTTTTATTTAAAGGTATACTTTAAATCTTGGGAAGGGTATTGGTCACGCACGAACGGACACAGGTCGCCTCAGTGACAATTGTGGAGTGTGGCCCGTCCATTGCCGGGGTGGCAGTGGCCGTGAAGTGGCGTGATTCCTGCCGGGAATTTGCTTACCTGTCAGCTCCTTGGAGGGGGGAGGGTGAGAACAACGGACACGCCGAATAGTGGGGTTTTACGTTAGTGTAAACAAACGCTCGTAGTATGCGAGACTGGGGGGTTTCCCGAAGTGAGCGGGGCGGAATTCCGTTAGTGATGTGAGTGCTGTCTTGTAGTATTTCCCGAGATGAACACGGAGTGTCCGCGTGTATCTGCAAGTTATATACGAACGAGGCGTTATCCGCGAAGGTTGGGTTGGCCTCGAGCTCCATGGCTATTTCTGCCGTTGGGGCAGGGGTTCACGTTATGCCCTCGACCGCCTTTTGAAGTTTGGCTATCAGAGTGAAGACGATCGATGTTTTCGGTGTTCTGACGACGGGTTCTGCACGTACCGAGGCGTTGCCTGTCCTGGCAGTGTCCCGGCGTACCGAGGGTTCGTCAGGTTATCGTCCGCGTTCTTGACTGTCGGTGTTGTGTTCAGCGTACGGGTGGCGTTGCACGTACCATGGCTTGGCCGTCTGGCAGTGTCACGGCGACTGAGGGTGGTCGTCCATTGTGTGTCGTTCCTGTTGTTGTCTAAGGTGAGCGGGTAAAGTAGCGGAAATTCTGGAGGGCTTGTACGTGTTTGTAGATAATTATGGTTTCATCCTTTTGTGTTTCAGGTTCCCGGAACTGGAGGATTTTTCCTTTTAATTCGGTTTTTTATTCGCAAAGAGTCTTATCTATGTATTTGACTAAGAGGAGGAAATTTAAATGTGCGGAATTGGAAGAGAGGAATGAGGAATATGATTTGAACATAAGGTCAGGAAAAACCGTACATATGGAATGAAGTAATGTCATTCCGGTCTAAACACCTGATATCCGATAGGTGGATGTGTTACAGCAGGTGTTGATGTGCTAAGACAGATATGTACGTGGTATGGTCGCTGGTGTACAGAAATATTGGTTTCAAGTTTGATAAAGATTGTTTTATTTTCTGAGAGTGTACGTTGGTGTCGGAGGACGGGAACTTTTAATGTCAAAAGGAGACTTGTCAACGCGGAGCGTGCCAGGTACGGAGGGCAGACTGCAGTGATGTGTCTGGCGTGTGTGAGGTTTAATCGATAGTGACGGGTGTGTACCTCGGATAGACACGTCTTTGTAAAGTTCACTTTTTGGTGTTTGGCGCTTGGAACTAAACGGGGTGGATGGCGGGAAAGGAAAATTAGGTATCATTATATTAATAAGAGTTTTTTTTCAATTTTGTTAAAGATTTGCGGTGAATTCACATTTTGTTTGGTATAGGAATTACGATTTAGAAAATAGAAGAGAAAAAAAATAGATAATAATAAAAGGTGTTTTAAGATATTTAGAATTGTCCTCAGAAGCCTACAGTTGGTGTATATATATGATATGGTTTGGTTTGTCGACTGTGGTGCCACCAGTATTCACAGATGTATTCCGCAGCATTGTGGTGTCAGTCAGACAAGTATAGTAGCGCTCGAAATCCTTGTCGAGCCTTATGTAGTTGGTGATTTCCTGGCGCCTTGATAATTTCTGATGACGTTTGTAGAATTAGGATGTGCGGCTAGAGAAAGTTTGGATACCCGGTTCAATTTTATGATTTGGTTTTGCTTGAAATGTTTTTGATTTCTATTAAGCATGTACTGAGTACTCGATCTTGAATTGGGACCGGTACTGTCGGCACTACCGGTCGGATTGTTCGTTTGTTCTTTGCAGTGAATATGATTTATAATCTTTTTGAACCTTGTCTTGGAGACCTCGATGGAAATGAAGTCGTGGGTATGTAATTCGACCTGTAATCACTTTTGAAGGAAGGGGTTTTAAATTTTGTGTGTGGCTGTTGATGGGGGGAAAGTCAATGAAATTGGGTTTAAATTTTAAAAAGGAACATTCTGTAAGATTTTGATGACAAGGGGGCGGGTTTATAGGTCATGATTTAAATTCCATCACTGTCGCACTTTGGGTTGTGACATGAAACCTCGCCCGTTTCTTTAGTGAAGCAACAAAGTTAAAATTTTTTTCGCTGTGGTAAAAAACTTTTCCTTTTTTCGAGGTTCCACGAGTTTCTGTCCCCCCCTGCACAGAAAACGGAGGGTGGGCCTTCGGTTTGGGGATTGCACCGCCACTTACTGCACCCTGCCCACTTTCTGCCCGGGGTGGGAACGCCGGGGAGCCGGCGGGTGCGCTCGGGTGGGGGGGCCGTCTCCCGCCAGGGTCCGAGGGGGCATTTCCCCCCGACTTCAATCTGTTTTCAGGGGGGGCAAGCGTTTGAGGGCTCGCCGCAGTGAACCATCTGGGGCGACCCGGAATGTGGTTGGTACCCCGGGGGGTTTGGGGACCGCGCCCTTCGACGGTCACGCCCCTCCGCTTATGTCACGCGTTTCGTGAAGGTTTTTTTTGGGGCAGTGCTTAGGTGAGGGCGTCTAAAGCAGACCACGTCTACATAATAAATTTTGGGAAACGCTGTTTCGCCATTGTTTTTTTTGTGTCGTGTTTTTTTTTTTTTGGGGAAAAATTTTGTTTGTTTTTTTTTTTCTTGCACTGTCAAGCACCCGCCAGGGACTTCGAATGAAATATTAAAGTGCAACATTGGGTTCGGGTTACTTTAACAACCGGGGTTGAACTTTTTGGGGGTTTTTTTTTGGGGGTCCGGGAGTTTGACACCGGCACATAAAAAATTATATAAAGATATATTTTGGGAAAAGGAAAAACGGTGGCATCTCGGGTTTTTTGAGGGGATCAACCCGCTTGGGATTTCGCCCGGGGTTACCAGTGATGTGGTTTTACCCTTGTCCCTTTTGGTTACCTTTATGGGGGGGGTGTCGTGCCCCCTGGGGAAGGGGCTTAAGTGTGATGTGCAGTCAGCGTGCACGGTAGCATAAGGGGGCCTGCGTTAATGGGGGTATTTTTTAACTAGTTGGTTGTTTGGGGTTTGTTTTTTTTCTTTGCCTGGGGGTGTTGGATTTAAAAAGGGGCTTGTGTTTTCCTGCCCTTCGTGGGTAGAGGCATGTGTAAGCAAATAAAGCCCGTTGTGCACGTATTTTCTTTGTGTGTGGGTTTTGTTTGGGCGTTAAACACTTTCCAGTAAAGGGGGAAAGGGGGGGTTATTACGGGGGTATATTACTACATAATCCCTGTCTACTGTCTTATACAGTGACATCGGCATCTGGAAAGACAGTGTCTTTAATGTCTTTGCTGATGTGCGGCCACCACACAGACTGCGCGGGCCCGCTCTCGGCACTTCGTGATCCCCATGTGCCCTTCATGGATTCTTTTTAGCATTTCTTTCCTCATAGAGTAAGGTATGACCACTCGGGTCCCCTTTCACGAGCATACCGTCATGGATGCTCAGTTTCTCTTTTTACATAGTAGTCACGGGCTGCTAGTATCACATCTTCCTTGTGTTCTGGTCAGCCGTTGATCGATGTTAGTAGCGGCTTTGATGCAGACATCAGACTCGGACTCCTTTCTGATTTTGTTGAACCCAGCGTCGCTAATCGCCCACGATGACTGGACCGAGTCGATGTGTCTCAACATCGTCTTCCCTGTTTGTTGAGGTGTCGGCGGCCGGGGGACTTCTCGACAAGGCGTCGGCCACCAGCCCGCTTTTCCCCGGCACATGCGTGGCCTTAAAGTTGAACCGCATGAGCCTGATCAGGAGACGCTGGCACCTTGGGGATTCTCTGAAAGGTCCTGTTATTAAACAAGGAACTAGGGGCTTGTGGTCGGTGACGACTTTGAAGTTTTCCAGGCCCGACGGGTAGCGATCAAAACTTCTCACAAGCCCATGTTGTTGCAAAGCACTCTTTTTTCTATTTGGGCTACCGTCGCTCGGCCTTCTGCAGCGTGGGGGAAGCAAATGCCACAGGCCGCACGAGTCATCGTGTTCTTGGGGAGCCGGCCCAAGTCCGAAGCTGCTGGCGTCGGCACTGACGATGGTTGGCTTCCCGGGTCGTAGAACGCCAGCGTCGGGCCCGGGAAGTCAGTGTCTCCTTGACCTTGCTGAGAGCACTGGCCTGCTGTGGTCCCCAGACCCACGCACGATCCTTCTCTAGCAATTCCGTCAATGGCTGGATCGTTGAGGAAAATTAGGCAGATGGCGTCCAAGGAAATTTTATCATACCCAACAGACGACGGAGGTCTGCCACGTTCTCTGGGTTGGGCATATTGACAATGGCTTCTACCTTCCCTTTACTTGGCTTGACGCCTTGGCCTTTTGATAGTGAACCAAGAAAGTCGATTTCTTTCTTGCGGAGTGAACACTTATCTTGTTTGAGCTTAACTCCAGCTTCATGAAGGGTAATCAGCGCACATTCAAGTGTTCTTCATGAGCCTTTTCGTCCTCGCTGAAGACAAGAATATCATCGAAGAAGCAGATGACATTCTGTTGGTCTGCCAGAATGTTTTCCATCGTTCTTGGAAGATTTCCGGGGGCGGAATTTGATACCCGGGGGTTTAATCTGTGGTAGAAATATCGACCACAGGGGTGTGAAAGTGGTTAGTTTTGCTGTGCTGTCGTCTAGAGGTATTTGGAAGAACCCAGACGTCGCATCCACTTGCTGAATATTTTGGCCCCTTTCAAGCGGTGTATCACGTCTTCCACTGAGGGCAGCATATAGCGCTCCCTCTTCACTGCAGCATTTAATTTCTTGAAGTCAGTGCAGTCCTAATTTCACCATTTTTCTTGACAAACTGGCACCATTGGTGCACACCAGTCTGTCGGTTCATCCACCCTTTCGTTACACCAAGTTTTTCAAGCTTCCCTAGTTCTTGTTTGACTTTGGGTAGAAGGGTATAAGGGACTCTACGTGCCGTCACAACGCTATACGGTTCAGGTCTTTTTTATTTGTATTTTGAAGGGAGGGCACTTTATTGGGTTTCCGTTTAGCTCACCAAACCCGATAGAGTCAACTCTTTTCACTAAACCCATCCTGCATGCTGCTTCTCTACTCAAGAGATTTTGCTGGTTTGAGTTCACTACGTACACGGGGATGGGAAAAGGTTTGTTCCTTGTTTTTTGCTTCTATTGGGATCTTCCCCTTACAGTCTATGGTTCCCCCAGGGCTCTGGAGGATTGTCTTTGTGGGCTGTATTGGGGGCTGAGGTTTCAGTTTATCGTAGGTGTCATGTGCCCTGATAGAGACATCAGCCCCAGTGTCTATTTTGAAGGCGGCAGTATGCTGCCAGGAACAAGTCAACAGTCCCAGGGAGATACCTTTGGGAAATGAACAGAGGTAGTACTCATCTTCCTCTCCTTCCTCCACCCACGGCTCGCGGCGCTGGTCAAAAATTTCATTCACAGACTTGCTACCCTTACAGGCCTGGGGAGCACGCGAAGTGATTTTGCTTCCCACAAGCTTTACAGTCCTTTCCGTAGGCAGGGCAACGCCGTCTCGCGTGAGAGCCCGCACAAAACCTGCAGTTGTGGATCAGGCCTCCCCGTTGGGTTGCCATTTCGCTGGTATCCGGCACTGGCGGCGCTGGCGCCCCTCTCACTTCTGGGACCACGCGGTGCGGTATGGCCTCGCCCCCTGCTGGTTTCCCGCCGCGAGGACCGGTGATGGGGTCGGCTAACGCCGACACCTCCTCTCATTCTCTCTTTGTGTTTTTAGCTGCCTTGATCATTTCACTGTGCCTTGTGTTTGCACTGCCCCTTGCAGGGTAAGTTCGCTCTCCCAATTGAAGCTTCTCTGAAAGTCTTTGGGCACACACTCCAAGCACAAGTCTGTCCCTGATAGTAGCCCCTCTATCTCGAATTCTGCTAATTCCGACAGTTCTAGAGAGCACGAACATTTTCCTCGATGCTTTCCCCCCAAACCCGTTGGCACCGTCTGTGAAACACTGCACGTTCATGGATGACATTTCGTTTAGGCGCGAAATAGTCCGTGAAACACTGTTCCACAGTTGTATAGTCTTTTTGTTGGTCGGGTCAACCCTGTACCGTTAATTAAGAGTTGATTGAAAATCTTGTCTGCCTGGCCCATACAGTACACCAGGCTGGCCACTTTGGGCTTCACCAGATTTCTTGTGTAGCTCTGACACTAACCGGGAACGGCGGAAATAGTCCTCTCCACGCCGGCCATCAGGATGGCTCCCGAAAGTTGAAGCTTTTCGGCGGATTAAAGACATTGTAAACACTTAACTTAACTTCACAGGAGAAATCAATGCTTCACTTCTGACACCATGTTTTGTCAGGACGAACCATACCACACACCCTCGTATGTCAGGGTAGACAAAGGGAGAAATATCCCTCAAGCGAGGTACCACAGGACACACGTCTTACAGTGGGGAGAGCTCTGGCAGAAGTGCCGCCTTTATTCTGCACAACGGTCGTTTCCCGGATGTTTAGGATGTGAGTCATGCATGCATAATTCATAGTGGGTAAAACCATAGACACACACTCTCAGTCTCTACAAGTTGGTTCTCTCACAATCCACACGCTGGATGCGTCTCTGAGAGTAGTGCTCTCATTTTCTGACCAACACTGAGGGTGTGTCTGTATCTCTCGAACTGAATGTAGTGTGAAAGGGAAGAGTTAAACGAAACCTTAAAGGGGCCTGTAAACCCGGTTTTCTGAGGGGAACTCGCATTGAAACGCGTTGAAGCATTTTTGCAGGGCGTTTATTTGAAACAAACAGAAACTTTTTTATGTATACAATTTTCAAGTCACGTTCGTGGAGGTGAAGTAAGCGTGTCCACTTTAAACCGTAAAACAAATTTTCAAGTGGCAGAATTTTCGCCTTCGTTGTCATTGCCCTGGTATCTCGCCTCGCGCGAGGTTTCGTCGGCCTAAAAGTTATCGCTCTTTGTTGTGACGTCTGTACAGGGTGTTCGCGTTCTACGTGTTATATTTCAAAATTCAACTCTCCTACCCCATCATACCGTCGAATATGGGGCCGTATCAAGACGAACCACTTTTATCGGCCGTGGGTGGGAGCAGCAGAAGGGGTTGACTGGTCGTCAGAATCGTCTGACTCGAGGGGGAAAGCGAGTTTGCTCCCAGTCCAGCTGTAGCAAACGACAGTGAAAGGTAAATGGGGAACTCTTGCCTTCGATACCAGCAGTATTTTAGGATTTTCACTGTACAAATGAATTGTTAACATATGTTTCTTAGTCAGAATATACAAACGGAACATTACGACCTTGTGATTTTTGGGGTAGGCCTGCAGTTGTTTTCTTATGAGTAGGGGTGCAGTTGTTTTTTGACCTAAAGTGTTTACCCACACTTTAGAAGGGTGGCTTAAATGTGACTATCCAACTAGTGCGTTAGTATTCTAGTATTGGGGTTTCTACTTTGCACACAAACGCATACACACGCACACAGTGCAACTCACCCGGCAGTCTGGGAAAGGCGAGTGGGTGGGGCAGTCTGTGACGCGCTCTGTCCAAGCCGAGCTTGCAGCTTTCCTTTAGAGGGTCGAACAGCTGAAAGGCGCAACCAGGGAAGGCGAAGGCCCCGTCTGGTTCCGCAGGTATGGTATTGTCTTCTTCGGTGTTCGTTTCGTCGGTGTTGTCTCCGGACGCCACACATCGCTCCCTTAGCTTGAAGTAGAGGACGGGCGTCGCAATGGTCAGGTAGCTGTGGCTGGCTTTCAAGTCGTCGGGAGCTCGCGTTGAGGTGTCTTCTCTTGACGGGGCGTGAGTCGAAACAGCCAGCCTCCTTCCCGCCCTGTCGTCTGCTGGTGGGTGAGTTTAAATGCTCTGCGAGGTACACCTTCCGGTTCCGGTGGTGAACCGAGTGCATATGCGCACTACACTCGTGCGTCACTACACTCCCCCGACTTTATAAAAAAAGCCCTTTAGTGGTGTAGTTCCCTCGCAAGAGCCCAGGTCGGCTAGCATCCGCTTTGCCCTAACAGCTGAAGAGGCGCAGAGCATTGTTGGCAGACCGGTCCCCAAAAATTCCTCCACAGGCATCGACAGCATTGGTGCCACACACTCGGCCACCTGGGAAGAGCTGGTTAGGTGCCGACCACTGGCTCTTTGGGGGACGGAAATATGGAGCGTCCGTCTCCAGAAGGATGCGGTCCCGGTCCATCCAACCTAGTGCCTTTTCCTGCTCCGGGTTGAAGGACCTGGCTAACCGGGTGAACCCGAAGTGGACATTGGGGAAGGCCCCCACCCACCGGTCATGGACGTTCTCATCCCCCGTGAAACAGTGAACATACATACGCTGCTCACGGGGTAGGACCATCCGGACCAGGCTCAGCATTTGCAGGTAGGCCTCTGCCCCATCATCCCCAGGCATCCCTCGGCAGTGTAGCACAACAACATGGTGGGGTCAGACCAAGGCAGAATCCCCTGGAGATTCACAGCTTGCCGGGACCAGGTCTCAATTGGCAAGCTGTGGTCGAGTCCAATCTCACCCACAGCGGCCACCCGTGGCGATGAGACAAGTTCCCGCAGCCTAACGAGGACTCTCTCCATATCCCGACCAGCCAATGTCACACAATGCTTGGGATGCAGCCCAACCGCCACCACCATATCCTTGGGGTACCGAACAAGATCCTCAGAGGAGGGGTAGGAGACGGGATCGCAAAAGGAGGCACAAGTTCCCACCAATTGGACCCGTTTCTTCCATCCTCACGAAGGTCCCATCCAGCACAGCCCTCAGACTGGAGTCCCGCGGGAGCTGCATTGCTTTGACAGTCCTATCCAGGTGGAAGTGTGCGTCAAATGCCCGCGGAAGCTGAGTTTCAGGTATCATGGCTGCCTGGGCAGGCTCCACAGCCTCCGGCGACGGATAATGATCCCTCCAGTACTCACTCTCCTGGTGGTCCATCCGCGCCACCAGTAACAGCACCACCCTCCAGTGGACCAACACGGCTGGTGACTCCACCGGGTACAGCCGGAAGGTAGTCGGCACCGGCTCCCCAATGTACTGACAAAAAAGCTGTCATAGCCTCCCTCTGCCCATCCAAGATGCGTGCATCTTTCAGGGTGGACAGGAGACGCTGCATGTTGAGGATAGGAACCGAAACAAGTCCTCCCAGCGACCAGACGACATGATCAGCCAGTCCATGGCCTGCAACAATGCCTTCCTACGCCACCTCAACACGTTTTCTGATGTTGGGGGCAGCCTTTCATCGAAAACCCCAGGAGGTGATGCGTGAAGGCATGCACCTTCAGGTCCCCCACTAGCTCCTCGCAGCCCGGTACCATACACTCTTCCTCCCGGGACTCGACTGGCCGAGTGTGACTGGTTACAGGGATGGCCTCCCTCAGCCCAACCGAAGAGGGGGTGAAGGTGGCGCTGGGAATCGCTGTCACGGACAAAAATAGAACAACCAAAGTCGTGGCCCGTCGCCAGCTAGCTCAACTGGGCATAAGCCCAAACTCAAATATTCTGGGCGCCAGGCAGACGGCCTCATGTGTCGGGTCCAGCCAATTTAAGCACAGCGAGGAGACAGCAGACGGACTAAGCCGTTTGGCAGACGTCTCGATAGGTCTGGTCAGACGTCTCGGCGCCTGGATCAGACTCATCCAGCCAATTTTGTAGGACCAGTGTCCACAATTAAGTCGACGTCGCCGGAAAGGGAGGGGGGGAAGGTACTGTGTAGTGGGGTGAAATATAGCTAATCAATTAAATGACCATTGACCACCACAGAGAGCAAGGCAGGTAGATGTGACCGTCATGATTTACATATCCAATGAAATGAGAGGGGAAGCAACCTCAAGTAGAAGGCGCGAAAATACTGACCAATGGTACTCGCCCTTTGACAGATGGGTTTATGATAAGATAGGAATGCGTGAGTGAGGAAGGAGGAGGAGAGAGGAGAACGAACAGACAGACAGGGAGGAAGAGGTTCTCGGTGTAGGCTCTGACGAGAGAAGAGCAGGAGAATGAGGGAGTGAATAGAACCGAGCTGTAGCATTAGCACGAGATAGAGAGTCTGCAGAGGAAGGACTAAGGAGAGATGTGGAGAGAGAGAGTTGCTAACTGATGAAGAGAAAAGGAAAGAAAGAAAAAGAGAAAAGAAAAGCAACAATGTCCATTTGATAGAGCAGACTAAAAGAGAGAGAGAGAGAGAGAGTGCAATGCGTTAATGCAGGAAGAAAGAAAGGAGAACAGATCGATGTCTAATAGTCACTGTTCAATCTGAACCGGGGGTTCGACCTCATACCTGGCAGCGTCACTTCGTCAAGCAGAACCAAACAGGCCAACGCCAGTGCCAGCAGTCCAACCTGACCAGTGCCAGCAGTTGTGTCGTGCTTGTGAAAGTGACAGTGAAAAAAAAAAAAAGGAAAAGAAAAGACAGTGATTCGTGAATAGTTAAGATCACCTGGCCAGGTAAAGTAGAAATCTGTTTATACCCGGGTTAGTTAATGATGATTTAGATAAGTGGTTTTGTGAAGTTCACGGAAAGAGAGAATGTTTTTATTTTGTTTGACTCCATATGCATTGATGTTTCTTTCTATGATCATGTGTAGTAAAGTTATAGACTTTACTAGTGGTTTGATGTGACGAATGCATGATATATGAATGAGATTGTAAGCAAGCGGTGAGTGTGTTTGGGCTGTGCGCTAGTCCTTCCTCCACTGACATACCCCGAGGTTGACAATTTATTGGCGAGCCTGCCAGGATATTCTGGCCCATTTATTATAATTGTTCAATTTCTCAGAGAGGAAGCTGGGTGGGATTCAAGTATTGTAATCCTAAGGCAAGGTAGTGTCTTACTGTATGTTCCCAAGATAGTTAAATACTAGGCTTGGCATTGCTTCCAAGATAGTTAACACTAGGCTTGGCATTTCAGCCCCAGAGTACTTATTTCGCACAGATTGCCTATAATTCGCTCTCATAGTTGGGTCAGGCGCTAGGCGTCTTATAAAAACTAATTACGTTGTCCCAAGCTAATATTATCATTCATAGGATTGTGCTATTACGTCACTCGTGTCGGTAACCACCAGTTTGGCTGTCGTAGTAATAAAATCTTGTTCAAAAAAAAAAAAAGAGAGAGATAATGGCGGAAGAAAAGAACACCCCCATTGAACAACTTGTGAGTGTTGCTCGTGATTTAGGCTACTCGGGAGAAGAGTTGCGAGCATTCGTTGAAAACCAACAAAAGATGGAAAGAGATGAGCGAGCGGAAAGACGCCGTGTCACAGTAGAAAAGGAAGAAACAGAAAGATTAAGGATTCAGGCTAATCAGGCTAGCGAAACGCAGGAAACAGAAAGGTTAGCGATTCAGGCTAATCAGGCTAGGGAAACGCAGGAAACAGAAAGATTAAGGATTCAATTAGAGTTAGAAAAAGTGAGAACACAAAGGGAGACCACCGATGATGGTAGCTCAGTTTCCAGTGACCCTGTGCGCAGTTATGCCCCCGACCAAAGCTGCCAAAATTCTCTGAAGGATCAGATTCGATTGATGCATACATCAGTCGTTTTGAAACGTTTGCTACTAGTCAGGGTTGGCCTGCAGAAGAGTGGGCAGTCATTTTGTCAGCGCTATTGACGGGTAAGGCATTACAGATTTTCACTGCGTTACCAGCAGACACCCAATCTGATTTTGGTGCTGTGAAGGAGTCGTTGATGAAAGGATTTGACCTCACAGAGGAGGGATTCAGGAAGAAATTTCGTTCAGCTAGATTACAAGCAGGGAAACGTACACTCAGTTTGGTGCGCGTTTAGATCACTATTTCGAGAAGTGGTTAGAGTTGAGTGGTACGAAGAAGGAGTTCGCCGAATTGAAAGAGCTGGTTATGAAGGAACAGATTTTGTCAGGTTGCAGTCCAGAGTTAACTATACATTTGAAAGAGAGACAGCCAGAGACAGCAGGGGAGTTGCTGAAGTTAGCAGAGGTGTATAGGGAGGCACGTTGGGCACTAAGGTGCAGGGAGAAACAGGTGCCAGGCACAGGTGAGAAGAGTGCAAGGAGACTAGGGGAGTTTCCTGCAAAGTCTGCAAACCCAGTGGTGGGGCAGAACGGAGGACAAAGGGACAATAGGTGTTTCATTTGTCACAAGAAGGGACATGTGGCGAGGGATTGTCGCATGAGGTTCCAGAAGGCAGCAGCCTTGCAAGAGGTGGATAAGGGTCGCCAAGGGAAACGACCTGCAGTGGAACCAAAAGGGATCCAATCTGAAGAGGGTGGAGTGCGGCCTATGGCTAGCACTGGACAGCAGTCAGTGTCAGGGATGGAGGGCACTAGGCTGAGTGGTTCGTTACCAGTGGAAGAAGGGTGGATTGGCCAGCAGAGGGTGAAAGTGTTACGAGACACTGGTTGTTCATGTGGTGTAGTAAGAACAACGCTGGTCGAGAAAGGGGATTTGACAGGGCAAATCCAGACCTGTACTCTAATCGATGGCACTGTGAGGGAGTTCCCAGTTGCTAAGATAGAAGTACGTACCCCTTACTTCTCAGGCGAGTTGTCTGCGTTGGTGATGGAGAAACCCCTTTATGATTTGATCATTGGAAATATTCCAGGTGCAAGGGATCCAGGGGATCCTGAGTTGTTGACTGCTACAGGGGCAGCAGTTCAAACACGGAGCAAGAAGGAGGAAAAGGTTGATAAACCGTTAGTCGTTCCAGCAAGGAAGTCAGGCATAGATGTGTCGCCTGATGAGTTTAGGGCAGCGCAGGAACAAGACCCTTCGCTCGTGAAGTCTTGGGAGTTGGCAAGAGGTGGAGAGAAACAGGTGGTTAGAGGAGGTGAGACAGAATTTCTGGTGAAAGGCGGGTTGTTGTACCGAGTGTTTACCAAGGGGAAGACAGGTAAGGTGACAACTCAGAGGTACCAGCAGGTTATCGTGACACTGTCATGTCAGTGGGTCACGAGTCGCTCATGGCGGGTCATCTCGGCACCAGCAAAACAGCTGACCGAATCTTTGATGATTTTCATTGGCCAGGGGCAATGGCAGACATCAAGCGTTTCTGCATGTCATGTGACGTGTGTCAAAGGTCAGCCACAAGAGGGGTGAAGAGGAAGGCGCCTCTTAAACATCCCCCTTTAATTGACACACCATTCAGGAGAGTGGCTGTTGATCTGATTGGCCAATCTCGCCCTGTTCCAAAGGTGGGCACAGGCATGAGACATGTAAGGTTGCAAGGGAAAGTTTGCAGGAGGCTAGGGTCGTTCAGAAGAAGCAATATGACAAGAAGGTGAGGAAGCAATCCTCAAGGTGGGAGATCAAGTCCTGTTACTGCTTCCCACGGATCACAACAAGCTGCTGATGCATTGGAAAGGACCATTCACCATCACTGAAAAGGTCGATCGGGATTACCGAATTGATGTGAATGGGAAACCAAACTTTTCCATGCGAATTTTCTCCGCAAATATATTCAGCGTGAGGCTCAGCACAAAGGCGCAGCTGAAAAACAGTAGGGTGCTGCGTTGGGCAATGGACTGCAGCCCTACAGGTATCGAGTTCAGTACATTCCAGGTCGACAGAATGTCGGAGCTGACTATTTAAGCCGTGTAGTCTAGCAAGCTGCAACTCAAGGAAGTCAGTCATGACCGGGGCGCAAAGCTACTTTGTAAATGATATGTGTCGATTACAGTGAGATTGAGTGGATATGGGTTCATTCCCATTTGGCTATGGTGTCAGGCTCGCTAAGACCTGAACTAACTAGGGAGGGACAGACAGACTTACAGACCTACCATACCTAACTCCCCAACTCAAATAAGCAGTCCAAAACCAGATGAACAGTTCACACATGTATAATTTCATTCAAACCACGACACTGGGGTCCATAACACTGAATATTCCACTTACTACCCACACAATCACTTTCTCTCAAACTCAAACATTCAACCACTTAACCCATTCGCACACAAATTCTAGTCACACACACCCCCCTTGCACAACCAAACTAACACAAGGTCATGAAATTAATTTAACAACTAACCTTAATTCGGGTCAAATCCCAATGTGCCCAGCCTGGTGCGATGCATCGCTACATGCAATACAACTCACACGACCGATAACACCTTGGCTATTGGCCCAACAGGACACTGGGAATCCGAGACTTACTCAACAAATTCACTTACCGGCTCATACACAAGCCAGCAACCAGGGAATAAACTCCGACACATTGACAGACCAAACACCAATATAGAATGCACAAAACTACAAAATTCTGCAATGTTCACACACTTTCAAGATTAATCAAACCAGGTCCCATTCCAACAGTCACAGCAACAGGAAGAGTAGCCCACGCTCTGTCACTCCTCGTACAGGGATCCCGTCACCAGCTAAGGCAGGACTACAGGCACCAGCTAAGGCAGGATTACAGGGAGATATCTGTGGACACATACAGGCGCATCCCCACTAAGAATCTATCATGAATCCCATAGTACCCTACACATACTAAATTCATATTCATCATGAGCACAACCCGTGGGAGTCGAAGTCACTACTGTCAATATTCTGTCTCTTAACTAACTAACCTACTCCAATCACAAGATGCACCCAATGGTAACCTTATCCAAATGAAAACCAGCATTAGCACTTAGCTTTAGTCTATTATCCATTTGTATAAAAGGAAAGAGATTTCCAGACAGACTATATACAGCTTACTTTACAAAACATCAGTGCCACACAGTAGTACACAATCTAAGTCAAACTTCAGTCCAACTTAAAACACATAGCCCGGTCCGACTCCACGGCCACTATTAAGTACTTTCCTTAAATAGCAGAACAACCTTTAAAAAAAAAACATGCATGGCTTCCCACACAATTCCCAATGTTAGGAACATGGTCCAAACATATGTAACTTGGAAATAAGAAAAAAAGATGCAGACACTTATTGCCCAAAATAAATCAGTCGGTCACGGTCACTGCCACTGCTGTCAACATCACTTACAACTTACAGCCTATGTCCAAACCATGGGGCAACCACACACACACCACATCACTACCCCAAACACTTCCGGGCTGTCAATCTTTGTTAAAGTTGATCTTTAGCTGAAATATCCAGCTGGCTTACTCCAACTGACTGAGCAATGCACATAACGTTGACAAACACATCATCATAAAGTTGACAACATATCATATACAACTCAAAACCAACAATTTCAAACAATGGGCTGTCTCCCTGATTAACTTCCAGACAGGTGTCAACAGTACTAGCAACCACACAAATACATATATAATTCCTGGCCTGGCATTAAGGCCTGCTAACAAGACTAACAGATCATACTGACACCGACAGGTTCCAGTGGCTGAAATTACTGAAAGATCACACGAATAAATGTACTCACACATGCACAAAATACCCTACATTGATCTTTACATGCCCAAAATCATATCATCCTATATAACTATTCAATGCAACCATTACACTGTTTAATTACAACACTCATAGCCCTTCCTGGCACTAACGCAGCCCCTTGCCTGGCACCTCAGACAGCTTCCGGCCTCCAGCCGCCCAAATCAACCAATAAAGACAAGGATTTCCTTTGAGTTCCCCCGTATCCTGGCTCAATCCAACCACAACCAGGTTCAGATGATAGGATAACTAAAATGTCTACGCTGAATTATACCAAACGTACCTTGAACCAACACATGTCCGGCCCAACTCCGAGATGGGTTGTCCAGCGCCACCAAGGCCACCCCAGACCGGCACGTCTACAGCACTCAACCACAGCAACCAAGTCTTCACCCACCAAGGTTTCAGGTACACAGGTTACAGTTCAACAAGAACGCAGCAACCAAGTCTTCATCCCACCAGGGTCTCGGGAACACCGGTTACAGTTCAACACGAATGCAGCAACCAAGTCTTCACCCCACCAGGGTCTCGGGAACACCGGTTACAGTTCAACAGCAACCACATCTTCACAAATTACAGTAACGACAGTCCTTCTACTGTACCTCCAACAGCGAGAAGAACACAATTACACAGAAACACAGAATCAGTCCCCTCCAGACTCAAGGCAGCTCCGCTAATCCTCAAGCCCGAACCCTGAACACAAGGTTCCTAAAAGGATTCACCAGGACTTTCAACATAGAAACACACACACAACGTCAGAGACTTCCACTCTGAAACAGCTGCACAATAACACTGAGCGACAGTTCACCTAACCCCAGCCTGCTTTACAGTCAACTTGGCTGTGATTGGACAATTCAACGTAAGGTCAACTATGATTGGGCAACTCACAGTGAAGATGATGCATGACCCAATTTCCCCACTTCCACGGAGAAAACACTAACAAGCCCAAGATACCTCCCTACCCTCTCCCAAGCTGTGCTGTCACACAGATATCCACTGACGCACACACACACGCGCATGCGACGTGAGCGGAAACGTTCGCCGGCTCACCCTAGCACATATAGAGGAAATATTGACTCTAATGCGAACCACGCCAGATACACTGACATGGAACATGATCAGTCCGCACATGCAGAAGTTCAAACATGAGTCGCCTCCACTAGATCTATCTGTAACATAGTACATACATGTACGGCTCAAGTAGCAATGTCAGTGAACCCTGACATATGGTTCATATATTTTTGTGAGACTTGTTCATTCCTCAGTCATATCCGAGGCGCATAGCTACTTTGTTAATAATATGTGTTGATTACAGCTATGCTGAGTGGATATGGGTTCATTCCCATTTGGTTATGGTTCATATTTTCTTTGTGAGACTTGTTCATGTAAATGTGGTTATGTTTTGGAGCATTCAGTCGCTTGTGTAGTAATGCACTGTTTGCGATAAGTGAGGATGGAGATTCCTCAGTGAGGTGTCATGGATCGTGATCATATTCGATTGTGCTTTTCATAATAATTGTGAAGAGGAGATGTGGCAAATCCGCAGGTAGGGGAATTGCATAAGTGCGCACAGAGGTTGTTATAAAATGAGTTGAAATAACGCAAGAGCGCACGTCAATGATAACTCATTGGGGTGATATTCACTAATGATATATTTTATAATTTGCAAACCGTTGTTGTAAAGTATTTTTCAAACTTTGCACGTGTAGCTGTGTGTCAGCAAATTCGGTTGTTGTCCTTTTTGTACCGTTGTTTGAGACAATGCGGAGCATAGTCTTTTGCAAGGGGGAAATTGTCACGGACAAAAATAGAACAACCAAAGTCGTGGCCCGTCGCCAGCTAGCTCAACTGGGCATAAGCTCAAACTCAAATATTCTGGGCGCCAGGCAGACGGCCTCATGTGTTGGGTCCAGCCAATTTAAGCACAGCGAGGAGACAGCAGACGGACTAAGCCGTTTGGCAGACGTCTCGATAGGTCTGGTCAGACGTCTCGGCGCCTGGATCAAACTCATCCAGCCAGTTTTGTAGGACCAGTGTCCACAATTAAGTCGACGTCACCGGAAAGGGAGAGGGGGAAGGTACTGTGTAGTGGGGTGAAATATAGCTAATCAATTAAATGACCATTGACCACCACAGAGAGCAAGGCAGGTAGATGTGACCGTCATGATTTACATATCCAATGAAATGAGAGGGGAGGTAACCTCAAGTAGAAGGCGCGAAAATACTGACCAATGGTACTCGCCCTTTGACAGATGGGTTTATGATAAGATAGGAATGCGTGAGTGAGGAAGGAGGAGGAGAGAGAGAACGAACAGACAGGGAGGAAGAGGTTCTGGGTGTAGGCTCTGACGAGAGAAGAGCAGGAAGATGAGGGGAGTGAATAGAACCGAGCTGTAGCATTAGCACGAGATAGAGAGTCTGCAGAGGAAGGACTAAGGAGAGATGTGGAGAGAGAGAGTTGCTAACTGATGAAGAGAAAAGGAAAGAAAAGAAAAAGAGAAAAGAAAAGCAACAATGTCCATTTGATATAGCAGACTAGAAGAGAGAGAGAGAGAGAGAGTGCAATGCGTTAATGCAGGAAGAAAGAAAGGAGAACAGATCGATGTCTAATAGTCACTGTTCAATCTGAACCGGGGTTCGACCTCATACCTGGCAGCGTCACTTCGTCAAGCAGAACCACAGGCCAACGCCAGTGCCAGCAGTCCAACCTGACCAGTGCCAGCAGTTGTGTCGTACTTGTGAAAGTGACAGTGAAAAGAAAAAAAAAGGAAAAGAAAAGACAGTGATTCGTGAATAGTTAAGATCACCTGGCCAGGTAAAGTAGAAATCTGTTTATACCTGGGTTAGTTAATGATGATTTAGATAAGTGGTTTTGTGAAGTTCACGGAAAGAGAGAATGTTTTATTTTGTTTGACTCCATATGCATTGATGTTTCTTTCTATGATCATGTGTAGTAAAGTTATAGACTTTATAGTGGTTTGATGTGACGAATGCATGATATATGAATGAGATTGTAAGCAAGCGGTGAGTGTGTTTGGGCTGTGCGCTAGTCCTTCCTCCACTGACATACCCCGAGGTTGACAATCGCCTTAGGCAGCTTAGCCTGTTTTTCTTCATCCTCCTCCTGGCCGAAGCCGAGTAGTGTTTTCCTGCCCCTGCCTCCTCACTCGCAGTCCTCCAAATAGTACGGGAGGTATATGAAGGGCACTTTCTGCTGGGCCAGCTTTGGGAACCTTACCTAGAGCCTCTCAACGTGCTGAGGCTGCCCGCTTGCGCGACGCTCTAGACTTCCGGAGGCTCCCAGTCCGGAACACCACTTCTTGGGAGGAGGCTGTACTTTTGGCCTTAACTCCCGTGCCAGTCCGTACCGCGCCAGGCGGCCATCCCAAAGACGAGGAAGAGCACCCAGCAGCGGATTCTGGTGTTTCCTGGGAAACGACTTTTCATGGCGACTCCCGTGGAGAGCAACCCAGAAAATCTTCCCCAGT